>PVIJ01020625.1:0-20501 GCA_004024925.1 Scalopus aquaticus | reverse complement strand
ACTTAAACACAATCTTGCATGCAGGTTTGGTTCTTTTTAAATATAAATGGAAGGCCCCAAATTAAATAGTCATAACTTGGTTTAATCCCTTCTTTTAAAAAATTAAACTTTTTGGGTGAATTGGTGGTGGGCTACCCAAGGGGAATGCAAAATGTAAAAGACATAAATAACAATAAAAATATATATTATATAAAAAATTAAACTTTTCAATTTATTATTTTTCCTAGACACTTGTCCATGTCAGTATATATTCATCTGCCACATTTTGCATAACAATGTTCAGTTATTTTTAACATCCCATTATTAACTTTTGGACTACTTCTAGTTTTTTTCAGTTATATTGTTTGGGATTAATAGGTGTGTACGATTTCTGTAGGATAAATTTTGAGCAATGAAATAACTCAAAGGATATATATTTCTTTTTTAACTTGAGAAGACATTTGCAAAGTGTTCTCAAAAAGAGCATGCTTATTACTTCTACCACCAAATTATGACAGGATTTACTTACCTGTTTCTTGATGTTTATGTCAACTTTAGGCATCATAAGTTTTCTCAGTGTTTTCCAATTTAGTTTTAATTTAATGTATGCAGATTAAAAAAAACGTATTACTCTACCTATACACATATTTTTTATTTAAATTAGTATTTCTTAAATTATTACTTATATTTTATTAACTTCATTTGCTGCATAGCACTCTCAGTACATGATCTCATTTATCCTTACTCAGTCCTACGAGTTTCAATATCTTTGCATAGATTTTCTCACATTTTAATTACTTTGTGAATTGCTTCTACATGTCCTTGGCATTAATTTTTCTAATTGCTTAGTCATTGTTTTTCAAGAGCATTTTTTTCTTTTTGGGGGGAAAGGAGGTGAAGTATTTGAATTTTTAGGGGGAAGTGAATGTCTTTTTCATTGTTTTGTTATTATTTTGTCTATCTGTCATCCCTCTTGCACTTATTCTGATAGCTGTAATTTACTACCCTACCCTTTCTTTGGGAAATGGCTTCCCTTGTTCCCTTGTATTTTTTTTTTTTTTTAGTTGAGCTGTAATTGACATACTATTGTATTAGTTTTAGGTGTATAATATAATGATTTGCTATTTGTATGTATTATGGAATTTTTATTTTATTTTTTAGATTTATTTTATTTATTTATGCATACAAGAGCTGGGGTATAGGCCAGACATGCAGGGGTGAGAGGATTCACCAAAAACAGAGTGGGGAGCAGAATAGCCAGATCCACTGAAATACACTGCTGAGGGGAGCAGAGCGAGACAGGAGAGGTCTGCTGGGCCATGTGGGCTAGCACCCTGGCTGGGGATTGAACTCGTGCTGCAGTGGCTGCTGATAGCTTCATAGTGCTGAGACTTAACCCCTTGTGCCACCAGGGAAGCCCTACTATGGAATTTTAAAAATGGACTTGAGTTTTAGATTTATAGAATAATTGATCAGAAAGTTTCCATATTTTTCCTATTCATAACATCTTGTATTGGTATGGTACATTTCTTATAATTAATGAACCAGTATTGATACTTTATTATTAATAACTGAAGTCCAAGTTTTTTTTTTTTTTTAAGATTTATTTATTTATACATACAGCTGGGGTACAGGCCAGAGGCGTGGAGTGGTGAGAGGCTTCACCAGAGACAGAGTGGGGAGCAGAACAGGCAGATCAGAAATACACTGCTGAGGGGAGCAGCGGGCAAGGCAGGAGAGGTCTGCCGCACCATGTGGGATTCTCCCCGGCCGGGCGTCGAACTCGCATTGATGCTGCCGACAGCTCCACAGCGCAGCGCTTAACCGCTGCGCCACCAGGGAGGCCCCTGAAGTCCAAGTTTATGGATTTCTTTAGTTTTAAAAAAACTGGTAAAATATACTTAAAAATTTGCCATTTTAATCATTTTGAAGTGTACAATTTAGTGTCATTAAATACTTTCTCAACATTGTACAATCATCACTAACCATTTCGA
Organism: Scalopus aquaticus; assembly: GCA_004024925.1. Taxonomy (NCBI): domain Eukaryota; kingdom Metazoa; phylum Chordata; class Mammalia; order Eulipotyphla; family Talpidae; genus Scalopus; species Scalopus aquaticus. The sequence continues at coordinate 18,528 of PVIJ01020625.1, read as the reverse complement.
GATTTTTTTCATTTTCAAATAGAAACTGAAACAATAACTCCCCATTTTTCATCTCATAACCCCTGGTAAACTCTCTTTTTGTGTTGGCTTATTCACTGAGCATAATGTTTTGAACACTCATGCATGTTGTTGCACATGTTAGAATTTTATGCCTTTTTTAGACTGTATAATATTCCACTGTATGCATAGTCATGCGACTGAGCGGTGATATATTCTGAGAAGTGCAGTTATATTATGTTGTGTGAAAGTCATAGAGTGTTCTTACAAATGTAGATATTATAGTCAACTACACATGTAGGCTATATATAGGAATTACTGTCATGTATTCAGTTCTTTGTTGACCAGAATGTTATGAGGGGCATGGCTGTATATACCAGTTTTGTTTATTCATTAATTTATTGCTAGATCCTTAGCACTTAACCTATTGATAGTTTTTCATACTTTCCCTGTTTTGGGTGGCAATGTTGAGTACTGGTCAAACATTTGTAATCAGTCTGATATTTTTTTCCCCCTCATTGTTAGACTGGGATTATGGGCTTTTGAGAGGAAGCTCAGAGAGTTAAAGTGCCAATTTCAGCGTATCATATCAAGTGTACATAGTGTTAACATGACTTACCTCTGTTGATGTTACCTTCATCACCATTAACTGAGATTGTACTTGTCAGGTGTTTTTGCTATAAGGTTACCCTTTTCTGCTCATCTTTCTACACTGTCCTTGCCCTTTTTGGAAGGAAGTTACCATGCACAGCCCACACTTGAGTGGGGATTTTTGCTTTCCATCTTGAGAGCAGCGTATCTGCGTAAATTATTTGGAATTCTTCTGTGTGGGAGAATTTCATCAGTAGTCCTTTCCTTTTGCAAATGGGAACTCTATGGTCGAGGTGACTTTCTTAGACTCATAGAATGTGAACATAGGGATGGACTCTAGGTCTTTGAGTCCCAGTTGCTGTAGGCACCCACTCTTTGCAGGATTCTGGTGAAAACCAAGTCACCTCAGGTTTGGAACCATCATGCTTTATATTTTATTTCCTACAGCAAATGTATACCTAGTACTGTGCTTATTACATAGTAGTTTGTAGTACTTAGTATATTTTGTTTTTTTGTATGTATTTCTTTCCTTTGAAGAACTTTTCAAACTTAAGAGGAAGGAAATGGTATTAAAACACATGTAAGAAAAAAATTATGGAAGCAGAAAAACTTAGTATCGCTTCATTTAGTTGTATATGTGTTTCTCCCTCCATATTTATGTTTATTAGATATCTCAGTTTTGTTGATCTAATTTAATCATCTTTTTATTATGTTTTCTAAAAAGTCTATTTTGTTGGTAAGGCCACTGTAGATAGACAGAAAGCTATTTCTTTTTGGGAACGGGAGCCCCGTGTGTGCATCTATTCCCTCTGCAAATATTTGTTGAACCCATCCTTTGTGACTCAGATTAAAATAAATATAGTGTATATTTGCAAAATAAAATGATGGCTTTTTTTTTTTAGCTTTTTGCTTTGTAAACAAAACTATGCAAGGAAACTTCAGAAAATTAAAACACCTGCATCCTAAAAACATATTTATGTGACAAAATGCCATCAGGAATTTGAGAATTTTCTTTCCTGTGAAAATGTGTAATTTTCCTTTGAAATGAAAAGTTATGTTCTGATTTAGTGTTTATTTTAAACTTTCTTCACAGGGACACAATTCTTAACTTTGTGGCAGAAAATTCAGAAGTGAAACTGACTGGAAATAGAGCAAGAGCAGAACTGAAAATAATAAGTTGGGCCTGAAGTTTGTGGAAAATAAAAAATAATTAGGCTTTTATAGTTAACAAATACATGATTTTGATCTGCCAGACATATAGCTACTGGAAGGAAAAAAGAAATATTTGTCATTTTTTTAAATGTCCTTGAATGTGTGCAGCTACAAATTAGGGGTTTTTTAGAAGATAATAAAGATAGATTTACTATTGAGAGGAGGTGAAACATTTTAGGTTTTATACTTTTTTTCGGTTTAGTGATATCAGTAATATCTCAGTTAATTTTTTTTTAAATCTGCATTTATTTTCCTCAACACCTAATGCTGGGATATTATATCTAAAGATTAACGATATGCATCAGACTTTGGATTTGACAATTACAAAAACCATATTCCAAAAAATACTTATATATAAATAACTTAAATAATTACTTCTACAGTCATGCTTAGATAAAACCTGCCTGCAATGGATTAGGTGTATTATATACAAAGACAAACCACTCTATAGTATAAAAACTTTCAAAACACATGGAATATCAAAGAGCACTTTTTTTTTAAATTTATAAAGAACAGTTGTTTATATTTACACTGTTACATAGAACAAAAAGCCCAAGAAAAAGTAATCAGAGTATTACTTTTTACAGATAAGGCAGTATTAACTCAAAATCCAAGTTAATTTTTTTAATGCCTTGCATTTTAGCAGTTGTAGCCTTAGATTATATAGGAGCACATGAAAATGGAAAAATTGACATTGGAATTAAAAAAAATTGTCATAGTTTGTCTTGGTGTAGTATCATAGAACCTATTTTTCATCTTTATGGTAGTAATGTGAATTTTGAATCAGGATTTTACAGATGCAAAATCTGAAATCCTCAGAGGTGAAATTGTTTGACTGGCCATAGACTTGGTCCATCTGCTTATTCCTGCTTCAAGGAGTTAGTAAACACATTAGAACTGAGCTGTCTGCTGGTTCTGCTTGTGGCAGAGACTTCCAAGATCCTGGGTCTGTCATTCACAGACCCAGTGTGCTTGGCTGGGTGTTTTGAGAATTCGTTTCTTAAATTTACCTCTGTGCTTGACACATCATCTCAGCTTTGGGGATTTTAGGTTAGAATTAAAATGGGGAAAGTTTGTGTTTTAAACTTCCCTTTACAAGCAGAACACGCCATACTCCCTTTTATGGCATGAATTTAGAGTGCAACTTCGGAATGTCCCTCTGTAGTGATGCGGTTTTATTTTTGTTCTTGAGTACTAGCTGTGCTAGCCTTTTTTTGAATATTCCACTTAAGAAGTCTCTAATTCTTTACCTCTTTAAATTTCGCAAGCAGCAGCCATCTGGTGAATGTGGGGTTTTTGATGGCAGGAATTTTATTCTGTGTAATATTTGGCTCTGATTGCTATAGACCTCTTTTACTAGTAATGTTGTTACATGCACTGAAAACTTTAATAAAGTGTGTTTATTGATTAAGAGGCTGAGTGATAATGTCAAAGCTGAGAATAAGAACCCAGCTCGTAGAAGTCTCAATCTGTTTTTTGGTCCACTGAAATATCTGGCATTTTTTTACTTTGTGTTTTTTTTAGATTATACTTAAAAGATGCAGTTAAACTTTTTCGAAAATGAGAAAAATCAGGAAGTTGAAACTGGCAGCTACCATTGCCTTTTGTCGGTGAGTTCCTGGGTAGAAAAAGAGAGGAGATAGAAGTAAATTAAGTGGGAATCAGAGTTTTCATGACCAATTTTTTCCAGAAAAAACTTGGTAATTTTAATATAACTATTTTTGTGACTAAGAAGTTTAACTGAACTGTAAGTAATTCATGTGTTCACATTAGCTTGTGTTAAAATGGATTCTAAGTGCAGAAGTTGAAGAAACTGAGTTAGGCATTATTCAACAAATAGTCATAAAGTGTTTTCTTTGAATTGTGTTGGCATGGATTTAGAAAACTGTCTGGTTTTCTCCAAAATACTTAGTTCTTTCAGAGGATATGAATTATTTCCTGTCACAAAGCTAGTCTTTTTTTTTTTTTTTTTTGGTATTAGAGCTAATACAGGAAAACTGAACTTTAAAAAAAATACAGCATGACAATCATTTTCATCCATAAAAACATTTATAAAAATGTTTTTTAACTTTACCCACCTTTGGGAAAATTGGTACTGCTTTCATCCACTAAAGTGTTAATATCTAGATACATATGAGAATGAGCAAAATGAAGACTTTCTAAGTTTATTCAGAAAATCACAGAGCAAGGTAGACATAGGCTGCGGGTGCTTATCATTGTTCTAGACTATTTTATGGTACTATATTCATTACAGGATAGAGATGATCAAGTTGGTGTGTAAATAGGTATTTCAAAATTGTGTAAATAGGTATTTCAGAATTGTTTTCATGTACTGACTTGGAAGATATCTAATATAAATACAAAAATAAAAAACACCCTTAGATACTTGGTTATATATTTCCTAGAATAGGCTTATTATGTTTTATAACAATAGTATAGTTATCAACTTCAGTAAAGTTAACATTGATAAAATACTTTTATCTAAACTATGCTTCATATTCCATATTTGTCCATCAGTTCCATCTTGTCCTTTATAGAAGTTTTCCTCTTCTGGTTCATGATTCAGTGTAAGGTCAAGTAATGCATTTAGTTTTCTTATTTCTTCAAGGTAGAACATTTCCACAACTTCTCTTTGTCTTTTTAAAATGTCAGTGTCATAATGTAGACCCCGTCTCTGTTTTTAAAAATAAAACACTCCTCATTTTCTTTTTATCTGAAGATTTCTCTTGATTAGATTCAGGTTTTGCATTCTCAACTGGAATACTACATTTTTGGTGATGTATGCTTTGTAGGGTGTCGCTCTGAGGGCACTCACTGCTTGTCATTTTCCCTCACTGGTGATGTTAATTTTGATCACCCAGTAAAGATATTATCTGATTTCTCAACTTTTTGATTCTGTGTGTGTGTGTGTGTGTGCGCGCGCGCATACACACAACTAAAGCTGGTGGAAGACCCTTTGAGAGTGTGCATATATGTTGCTCTCCTCCTCCCCGCACCCTTCCATTTATTATTCATTGATGATTCTTGTTTGAGCCAATTTTGGCTATGATTGTAGCAAAGTAATGATTTCCCAGCTCTCCACATTTACCAGTCTGCCCTTGGCATGGTAATATAAACGAGAGAGGATGGTCTTGAGGGACTGGTGGTGAGAAGCATGATTAGGAAGCTGCTGAAGTTTATAAGTAAGGGAAGTTTGAGGCCTCAACTGTTGAGGCAATGGTATTTGTTCTTTCATTTCCCCCTTATTCTGTCAACATTTAAATTGAATATTGGTGTGACTGTACAATAGCCACTTGAGGATACAGAAAGACAAAGAGTTGTAATAAAATATAAGTGCTATTAAGAGTTATGTATAAAATAGAACTTTAAAGGTTACCCTTTGCTTAAGGGTACTGTCTTATATGGCATGGTGAAATATGTAATACAATCTGTGGTTTATTCGTTGTTTCATGTATCTCTTGATAGAATACCTGCTTTGTGCCAGGACTGTGCCAAGTTCTGTGGGTATAAAGAGGAATAAAACTTGATTTCAGTTTTTAAGGATGATCCCTCTTTGGGGTGGGGGCACAGGTACATGAACACAGTCCATAAAATGTGACCATGGTCAGTGCTATGACGGTGATGTGTACACAATACAGACGGGGCTCAGAAAGGGAAAATGATCACTTGTGGTGTAGTGGGTGGGATAGGATGTCAGGAAGGATGTCTTAAAAGTGAAGAGTCTAGAACTGGGTCATGAAGAATGATTTGATGTTTGTCTTTTAATTCAACTTAGTTATTACCATTTGCTGCAATATTTTCCATCACTCAAGATTCATGGCTTGTCACTTACCATTGTATAAATGTTCTTTAAAATTTTTTCATGAACAAGTCTTCCATTTTGACCTTATTACTTTTTGCCACATGGCCTTGTGCTTTTAGTATCTAATCTCTTTAAAAAATTTCTGACTTTTTTTTGGTCACAATAATTAGTAGTTAGAACTATCTTCCCCACTTAACAGAAAGAAAACCAAGGCCAGAAAATAGCATGGAAGAGTTAAGAGTTCATAGACAACTATTCTGGTTCAACTTGCAGAGCTTTTTCCACTGTCTGACTGCTTGTCGTATTTAAAATATGCTTTTCCAGTTTCATCTTTATTTCTACCTTCACTAATCTGGAAAGCTTGAGTTAAAAGGTAATAAAAGATGGTTCCTGGCCAGTGTCGCTGTCTGTGGTTTGCAGATTCTCCACGTCTCGTGGATTTTCTGTGGGTACTTTAATTTCCTTCCATATCCCAAAGATGTGCATATGAGGTTAGTTGGTGTTCTCGTTTGTCCCAGTGTGAGCGAGTATGGGCATGTGAGGTGTGTGTGGGTGTTTGAGGGTGCCCTTGGGTAGAAGGGCATCCTGCCCAAGGTTGGGTTTCACCGTGGAGCTGCCTGCTGTGCTCTTGCCACATGTGACCCTGAACTGTAGTAAGTGGGTTGCCAAATGAATGACTGAATGAATGGGTATAAATGATTGTTTAGTATTAGAAGTTTGGTGACTTTTTATTTTTATGAGAAAAATACTGTAGAAACTTAAGTTTTGTTATATCAATTACCCTGTGGTAAATTTGGTTTCTTTGTACCTTTTACTTAAACTTGTAGTTTCCAAGAACCTATAGAAGAGGTTGAGGCCTTTCTGTAGTTGTCACATTGCCTAGCTATCCTATGGACAAGTACTGTGTTCTAATCACTCTGCAGTTACTCCATTTTCTCATTACACTCTGTGAGATAGAGACTGTTATTAGCGCCATTTTACAGAATTTTAGAGGTTAAATAGATTACCAAATGAAAGGGCAGATTTCAATTTCAAACTTAATTCTGCTAAGTTTGTACCACAACATATTGTGGTACACAATTACCATGTCTTTCTCAACCCTGGTTAAGTCAAAACTTTCACATCTTAACTGCCCAGCTTTTAATTTGTTAAATTTATGTAGGAAAGGTGTAGTCAGTGGTATTTAGACTTCTACTTTAGTATGTCATTCCTGTTACATCATGTATGCTCAAATGTGTATAGGAGAGAACCATGAAGCTATGAGAATGTGAATGGAGAGAACTTTTTGGGAAAGATTGGGAGAGAAGGTGGTACTAGAAGGTAGATTTTGGGCCTTTGGATTTATTTATTTAGTAAAACATGATCATAATGGATAAATATTAAATCAGGGTAACCTGGGTTACTTCTGTGGCAAAGAGAAGGAGGTAATGGAAAAGAAATGATGATGTGTAGATTCTGGGTCAGATTATCAAGTTATAATTTACTAGTTTTCAAACATAATTTTGAATTAAACATGCTAATGTTTATACTTTTTTAATGACTTGTACCTTCTTAAGGAGTTCTATACAGCTTACTAGTGTGTGAACTCTTGTTTGCAGAAGAGGAAGATGATAACGCATAAGAGAAGGAAGCTGGTTTTTTCAAATTATAAGCAGCAATAGCTTTAGGATAGTGAATAAAGGCCCTGGAAAAGAAGAAATGTACTAGAAAAAATTGCAAAGAAAGAAATGATGGAGTGGGTGTCTAATTAGAAATGGAGGTGCAGCCATGGAGTGTCTGAGAGGTGACGATGTCTCAAAGGTTTGCAAGAGAGCATATGGGCAGCAAATAACGGTGACCATGCATCCACATACACAGCTGGAGGAGCAGGCCTGGGTCGAAATCTTCATTTTGCTTTTTATTAGTAGTGTGAACATAGTTTAGTTCAATTATTTAAGGGCCTCCCTTTTATTTCCTGAAAAATGAAGAAGATGGTTTAGATTAGTGCTTATTAACTTAAAATGTGAATGGTAACTACCTGGGGATCTTGTTAAACTACAGGTGATGAACAAATAAGTCTCTGGTGGGTCCTGAGAGTCTGCATTCCCATCAAGTTCCCAGGTGGTACTGAGTAGTAAAGAAGACTTTGAGGAGCCTTTCCAGTGCTGCAGTTCCGTAATTTTATTCATTGAATGTTTGTCCTTTGGAGCTCTGTTATACTCTTGTGACTGTATCACCTCTGTTTAGGTAGGTGAATTCTAAATCTGTCTCTTTACTTCAAATTAGAAATGCCTAAATCAATTCATCATCTTACACTGAAAACCACATGCCTCTCTTGATGGCCTATTTTTGTTACTATCTTAAATTTATAAAGTGCTTTACAATTTTTCAGAGAGCTTTTATATCCATTATTTCATTTGATACTTACAAGAACCCACAGAGGTAGGCATGCAGGAAATATCCTCGTTTTATGGCAGGGGAAACAGGTTCTGCTAGAGTTAGTGATGTGTCCACTAGTGAGTGGTAGAACCACCCTGGACTTAGGATTACTGATTCTCTGTCCCACTGCTTCTAGAAATGGCTCTCACAGATACCTATACCGAAAGGTTTTGGATGCCATCTTTTTTTTTTTTAATATTAATTTTAGTTTTACTTTTTAAAATAGATAATATATTTAAATGATTCACAATTTCATAGGTATTATAAGAGGATGCATTTAAAGGGTCTCTGTACCACTTTGTGCCCTAAATACCCATCTACCCTTCCCTGGGGCAACTAGTGGTAATTAATTATATTTTATTCATTTCTAATAATTATATATGATACTCTTTTTTTCCCCATAAACCTCAAAGGATATCATTGCTAAATAGTGCTGATATTTTGTCTCAGGTTATTCCCTACTTTTTTTTTTTTTAACTAATAGTATATCTTATGGACTGGTCTATGTATAGTGCTCTAAGAACTGCAACATGATTCTTTATGGCCCCGTAGCACTCCATTGGAGAATTTACTCTGAGTCAATTGAGTCCCCTGTTGATGGACATTTAAGTCATTTCCAGTTCTAGCCTAATACAAACAAAATTGTATTATATACATCATAAGCATATCTGTAATTATATTTCTTAAACACAAATGCAGAAGTGAAATAGCTACATCACAGATTGTCTGCATTTGTAATTTTGGTAGATATTGCCAGAGTGCCATCTGTAGAGATGGTCCCAATTACACTCTTTTCAGCAAAATGTGCCTGTTTGGCCACCGCCCCACTTTGGAATATGTTATCAAATATTTTTTAGTCTCTGTCAATTTAGTGTAGTTTTGATTTGCTTTTCTCTTATGAGTGAGGTTGACAATCTTTTCATGTTTAAGCACTATTTGTATTTTCTGTGATTATGTCTTAATATTCTTAACTTTTTTTCTGTTGGGTTATTAAGACTTACTGATTTCTAGGAACTCCATGTCTTAAAAAATTGTCTTTATTATGTGAATAAACATTCTTGGCTAGGTGGTTTTTTCCCCTTTGATTTTGCATGTGATAGTGTTGGTCATGAACAAGTAAAAAACATTTTATAAAGAAAAACTTACTCCTTTTTTTCTTTTGCAGTTTCTAAGTTTTGTGTCATTCTTAGACTTTTGAGGTTATAAAATAATTCTTCATGTTTTCTTTTAGTACTTTTATGCACTAATTATTTACATTAAAATATCCTTAAGCTATCTGAAATATGATATAATGTATATTTATATTCCCTTTCCTTTCCTTTTCCTTTTCCCTTCTCCTTTTCTTTCCTTGGCAGCTCTATTGACCTAGCACCTTTATTGATTAGTTCTTATTTCCCTGGGGGTTCTTTGATTTCCTGGTCTCTTTTATCAATCTTTTCTTCATCCTTTAACCAAATGCATTTTCTAACTAGTCTTCCCCCAATCCCTACAAGCCTCTTTTGTCCCTTTAGGCTTGTATATGGTGTTATTCCTTCTTTCTGTTCCTATTGATAGTATTTTAGGGTTTTTTATTATGGAGATTTCAATACATGATTAAACATGCATGTATCGATATATATTTAATGCACACACACATACTTTTTAAATGAATTCCCAGATACCTTTTTTAGTTTCAGTCACTGTCATCTCATGGCAGAGCTGTCACTGTATTAGCACACTACCCAAGAGAGAAGAGAAAGGGCAAGTTTTGATCTTCCACCAAGATTGGGGATAAATAGGCTGGAGATAAAAACCCAAAGTCAAAATGTAGAGAATATATTTTGTCTTTTCTGTGGAACAACCTGTTTTATAAGTTAATGATGCTTAGTAAATGACTGAATTAAATTCTATGACTGATTTGAACTTGGGTCAAAACAAAGACTTTTAGTTCCAGGGTTGTGTAATTTGGGCCAGGGGAAGCTCCCACTTAGGGATAGGAGCTATCAAGTATTTCATGAGAGATTAGAGGTAGTGGGTTGTTAAGATCTGTAACATTGACTGTTGGCACTGTTTGCTTATAGCCAATGATGCACTTGTTTTATAGTATTTTTGTGTTCTTTCAAAACTTTTATAGTGAGTCAGATGGGAATAAAAGATTAGAAAAATAGGTAATTGTGAGTACTATAATATAGAAGGGGCATTGTGTTTTTAAAAAAAGATTAACCTAGTTTGTGAAATTAAAATTTTTGACTCAGTAAGGAACACTTTTACCTTCTGTAGAAGGGCTGAAAGCTAATTTTGTCTCAGGTTTGCTTTTGTTGCTTTTCAACAACAACAACAACAACAACAAAACAACAGCTAAATAATAGTAATCAGAATTTGCCTGAAACACTCGGGATCTTAATTCTTCCAGGCCATTTAGCCTGCCCAGGCTGTGAATAAATGCCTGACTTGAAAAAGAAATGAGTGAGGAATAGGAAAGGACAAGTTTGAGTACCTTTCCAAACCAAATGTTATCTCTTAATATCTGTGATTATCTACATTAGTCAGCAAACTATGGCCACCTATCACTGGATTTTGTAATAACGTGAGCTAAGAAGTTTTTTTTTACCTTGTAAAAGGATAATAAGTAGACAAACCAGCCAAAGAATGTGCGGAGACTAGATGAACGTGCGCTGAAAAGCTTGAAATTTTCTCTGATCCTTTATGGACAAGTTAGCCAACTGTTGATCTGTGTCTTTCAAGGTATATGGTAGTATTTTTTTTACATGAACATTTAAAGTTTCTTGCTTTTTTTGTCTTCCATATTAATACTTTGTTTTTTTGGTGACTATGTAGTTTTCTATTTTGAGTGTGCTACAATTTAGGAGTGGTTATTCAGTTTTTGCTTTTGTATCAGTGTCAGAATAAACATATTTGTGTAAATTGCTGTGATTTATGTAATAGCTTCGTCAAATATTATATGCAATTTAAGATATGATAATTGTTGCTGAATCGCCTTCCCTCCAGATTGTTTATATTTTCCCCAACCTTGCTTTCCTTACTCAGATCAACCCTGACAGAGACTAAAATAATTTGAGTGTTCAATAATATAGGTCTTTTTGTTTTCTGTTGCTGACTAACAGTCAAAAAATTTATTGGTTTAAAAACAGCATCATTAATTTTGCTCACGATAGGTACTTTTGTTTGGGCTTGGTGGAAACGATTTGTCTGTTCTGGTCTTAATGTTATTTCTGGTGACTCAAAGACTGGGGGCTGAAAAGGTCACTTCACATGTCTGATTATAATAGGGATCTCAGTTGGGGTTGTGGGGAACACACCTATAAAGATCTTTCTGCATCGCTGCTCGGTGTCCTCATAGTAGGGTGACTACATTCTAAGGAAGGGTCTCCTAAGGGGCTCAGGTGGGGACCATGTCTTTCTGTCACCATTTACGATTTAACCTCCGGAATCAATGACTGGTAGTGTCATTCCTACCACAGTCATTGGTAGTATCATTTCTGCCACAGTCACAGACTGCCCACATTTAAGCAGGAAGGAAAATAGACTCGGCTTGGTAATGGAGAAGTGACTCCAGCATGTTGAGAGCATGTGGTATGCATGTGTTGGTGTGACCATGGTTTGGAAAATACAGTTGACCACAAGGTGGAATGTTTTTTGATGTGTATCATTAATTAAGAGTGTGATTACATATCTTTTGATATGTTTATTGACCACATCGATTTTTTTCTGTGACTTGCCTTTTTATATCCGTTCCCCCCTTTTATATTCGGCTATTGATTATTGATGATATTACTGATTTGTAATAACGCTTGTAGATGAAATCAAATAGACTAAAAATTTTGAAGATATCTCATTGTGTCCTTGGGAATAAAATGTGTGTGGGGGGGGGTGGCTGTTCAGTTTGGTGATGGTGTGATTTGTGGAGAAACAATTATATAACAGTCATAGTATTTTTGTCTTTTAAACAAGGGGTCCAGGGAAGGGAGGGTGAAAGGAGCCTTGTGTGCTCCTCCCAGTGGCCCTCCCTCTCCCTGATCACTCTCCAGCAATGATGAGCAACAAGATTAAAGACACTGAAATTATCTTTGGTCATTATTATGCCTCAGAAACTAAAAAGTTTTAGATGTCTGCAAGGGAAAGGTAACACTTAGGAAGAATGTAAAACCCTAATGGCATATTTCACTATTGAAAATTGCTTTGGGTATCTTTTTTGGGTGTGATTTGACTATTTTTTAAGCTTTTTTTGTCCTTCATGTGATATTCAAAATTATATCAGCAAAAATGGTTTGACCCAGCAGAATGATTATTTTCTAAATTATGAGGATGTTTAACAAAATAAAGCCTTTCTTTGTACCTTTCCACTGAATTAGAATGATACTCTTCATCTATCATCTTATTTGGGGATAAATTATTAGTCAACAGTATTAAGGAACATAATTCAACTGAGTAAAATTTTTAAAATTTTTTTACAATATTTTTACAATTATAACTTAATTATAACAACATGAAATACTCTTTTGTTTTGGTCATCTTTTATTACAGTTTAGCATTTGAAAAATAAAGAACAGCTTTATGAAAAAATTGGAATGACTCTCATAAAGGAAGAAACCAAAACAAAGGGCACAAGAGGGCTCAAGTGAACATTTACCACCCTTACTGAGATTCTGTGTCAGTAAGTTATCCGTGAAGAGTTGATTTCCTTTGTCCATTTCAGGAATGGACAATCCTGGGAGCATTGTGTATTTTAATTGATCATGGTGTATTGAAAATATTTTTATGCTCTCGAAATAAATAAAGTAAAAAATAACTAAAAGTCAGTTTTTAAGTATAGTTGGTTATTTTGTATAGAGGTGTTTTGATTTTTTGTGGACTTTATAAAATGCTCAGAAACAATGATACTTGGGTGATCCTCCCATATCAATATTTGTAGACTCCACTGCTGACTTCAGAATCCTAGAGCTTTGAAGCAGGAAGTACCTTGGGAGTGGCCATGCTCACTTCCTACATAATATGAAGATCTCTTCAGCAATATTCACGCACCATTACAGATTCAGTCTCTGTCTCAACCCTGAATATTTTAGGACGGTTCCATTATGATTGTGTTATCATAAAATTGTTCTCTTGAGTTCATTGAAGTTATTGCTCTATCTGTCCTCTGTAGTGAGGACTCTGTAGAGTGTAAGGACCAAATTGTGTCTGTTAGGTATACAGTCATGGGGTGTGTGTATGGATAACTACATAATGTAGGTGTAACGCCTTTGCTTTTGAGATACCTCTTTCATTTATTATTCCCTGTTTTTTTTGTTCTTTTTATTTTAATTTTTCAATTTATATCTTTTACATTATTGTGTATTGGGACTATGGTGATGGTTCACGGGTGAATTGATGGTGGGTAACTATTATTCCCTGTTTTGTTTCTTTGTTTATATTTGCTTATTTAGAAATGTTGGGATAAAGATAAGAATAATAATAATGAGGATTGTTATGAGGATTAAATAAGATCACATGTATGAAGTGTTTAACACAATTTATGGCACATGGTAAGCATTTAAGAAATGCCAATAGGATAGCCATGGTAATTTCTCTGTCAACAAGCCTTTTCTTGCTAGATTGACAGGGAAGATAACGGTAAACAGCTACCTGTAATACAAATGTTACAGTAGAGATAGAAGTAAGTTCTTACCTATTTTAATCAAGAAGTTTCAAGTTAGAGAATCTGGATGGAAGAACCCTCTAAAACTTTGAAGAATGAATAGCATATCATTAAAGAGGATAATATTTTGGATGAAGGCTCTCATAAGCAAAAAGCATTGAGCTGGAAATATACATGATCTTTTTCTTGGAACTTTAAGCCCCATGTGTCACCGAGGGGTTGGTTGGACATGTGGAGAGGCTGGATTGCATAGGACTTTGAAAGTAGCAATGAGAAGTTTGTACTTTATTCTAAAGACTTCAGGTAATATTTTTAGGTCTTTGAGCAGAGGACCAAGATTGAAATCTTAAAGCAAAATAGATGTGATAGTTATATATAGGTAGTTGGTGGTTCCTGTCACCTTAAATTCTTGACCATAAAGACTAATGAAAAATATATTGCAGGAGGTAAGTAGTTGCTGTGAATTAGGTTGTGAAACCATTGGCAGGTTGTGGAACAATGAATTTTTAGAGTAACCCTTGGGAACTTTTTGTAAATACATTGGGGACTTTTCATACTTGTAGGATTAAGCATATTTATTAGACAATAATCCCCTTTCTCAAAGAGTTTTAATCTCTTGGTTGAGAGAAAGGATTGTGTTTGGTATGTGCATGAAAAAAAAAAAAAGGCTGTGCTTTTCTGGATAACTGCTCAGGTAACTGAAGATAGATTTACCTCAGTAGAATGGCCTGCCTTTTAGCCTGAAGGGAGTGCTTTAAGCATATTTTAAAACCGAGCTCTTGGTTCCTATTTTTAAGTCTCTGAAAATTAACTGACTCAGAGAACTAGCTTTAGGGAATAAATCTGATGTGTCAGACTTAAGCATTGCCAATTTTTTTTCTTTTGCTATGAGATGATTTGGCTATCCCTTAAACATTTTATATTTTTGGTGATTTCCACTGTTGTTTATTTTGGAGATATTGCTAGGAAGGATGCAATATCCTTAGGAAATAAAGGTTGGTTAGCTGATGCTCAAGTGAGCATTTCATTTAATCTCACAACACTTGGGTTATTGGTTGCACGGAGTGCTTTTATTTTTTGGCTTTGACCTCTTCCTGGGTGAGGAGATGATCTGGATCTAGACTGAACTAGCATCAAGAGTGTATGTGTGTGATAACTGCTGATTTTCTATTGGTATGAGATGGGCTTTGCATGTTTACTAACATCCTTTTGAGGAACATACAAAGTACTACTTAGCTTATATTCCAGGAAATAGTAATGTTCTATTCTATAGGTATTCAGCACTTATATTACATTCATGCCTTTCAAAAATATGTCATATCTGTTGTTGTTTCATGCTCACAATAACCTTGAAAATAAGAAAGGGCTGGTTTAATTCCTATTTGAAAACCTGGATGCTGAGGCTTAAATAAGAGACTAAGTTAAGGTTGTTGACTTAACAAATACATGACAGGACATCTGTTATATTTTACTTTTGAATTGTAACTTTCAGAGAATTTTATAGGCAGAAAAACTGATTCTTCCTTTCTCTTTGTTGTTATTTTTTTAGCGGCGTCTCAGACACCTTCGGAATATTGCAGCCCGGAACATTGTTAATAGAAATGGTCATCAACTCCTTGACACCTACTTCACACTTCACTTGTGTAGTACTGAAAAGATATATAAAGGTAAGGGGATCTATGGACTCACACATCTCATTTTCTTTTTTAATTTCACTCTTTTTAATCCTTTTGATAAAATGATTTGATAAAATGATTCTGCTACTGCTTTTTGGAAAAGTAAATTGTATTTCACTAGCAGTTATGTATATTAAAGAAACAAGGCTATTGGATTGTTCTTTCACATAGTTGAGCCTTACATTGATAAGTTTGTCATTCCTTTATGAATGTTAGCTATTAATATATTTATTATAGTACATATCCTTGTAAATGGATAATATGAATCTAGGATCTTGTACTGATTTAGTCTTTCTTTAAAATGTAATTGATTTCTTTAATCTTAGGGCAAAGTTGGAACCTACTTTATATTTCTTCAGATGTATAATTCCAAAGGGTATTTTTAGAGGAAAGGCATGGTTTCTTTTAATCAGTTTTACAAATTATATTGTAAATTATTCCATAAGTTAGAGTTTTAAGAGTAAACCAAATGTTTAGTTTGAAATCACAGATACATATTGGCTAGATGTGTGTGTATATATGTGTGTGTAAATGATATAATTTGTTGTCCTATGAGAGAGAGTGTAAAGAGGATATGTGGTGTACATATAATGACACAAATAATGGATTAGGAGAGAAAATACATAGATACTAGCTCTAGCTCGTATATAATTAGTTTTGATTACTAGCTGTGTGACTTTGGACAGCAATCATGGCTTTTGAACCTCATCCCATTTATAAAGTGGAGATAATAATGTCTTATGAAATCAACATGGACTTTTGTGAGGGTCAGCTGACATAAGTTGATAACTCTTGGTAAGATGTGATTAAAAGCTTGTTAGTACCAAGAAAAGAGATCACATTATTTTAATAAGAGGTACTGAAAATTTACTTGAAATTTGTTCTGTTGCATTTTATCTTTTTGGTTTTAATTACTTTTTTAAAAACATCCTTAAAGCAGTAGTTGTTTAACAACTGCTTTCCAAAGATTCAGTTCCAGTATTTGCTCTTAAAAGAGTCAATCAAGAAGAAGATAGAGTAGAAATCCCCCCATGTAAATGTAGTATTAAAATAATTTTAAGGGTGAAAAAAGGACTCTAAATACTGTCATTTTCACATAATTTTATTTCGTTTTTATTTTTCATTCTAACAATTTCATATTTTAAAAAAAAGTGTATCAATCTAAATGAATAGTGCTTGCTTTTTTTAACAGATGACACAATTCTCAGTGACCTACCATAATAAATTTTTTATACTTCAGTCCAGTGAGAGTGTTATTTATCAGCTACTGTCTTGTGTTGACTCAAGTCTCCTGGCTCCTTCTATTTTGAGATTGCTATCCTCAACACATGGCCACTGACACGGCAAGAGACGATTATTTGAGGGAGAGTTTTTTAACGGAAATAGCCCACATCAATTCTATTATATCTTACTGGCCATAAGTCAGTCACATTGCTCTTCTTTTAGATGCAAAGGAGACTGGAAAATGTTGTCTTTTTATGTATCCAGAAGGAAAGTGAGTCTTTTTGGTTACTATTAGGTTTAAGGGTATAAATATTTTTGCAGATCTTAATATACTCGATCTACTGCTCACTTAGTTGGTTTTATCACTAGCAGTATAAGGCCAGAGGATTTTTCATAGGTTTCTATATAATTAGTTTTTGATTATCTTCATTAAAAATGCCTGTGTCCTTATTCTAGCCTTTCCTCTGATAAAATAATTAATGTAGTACTTAGCATATTTTAGGTTTTTGTAAATGATAGCAATTATTATTAAAATTGTATTGTCAACAATAATAATGTAGTTTCTTTTTAAAAAATATTTATTTATTTATGCATACAAGCTGGGATGTAGGCCAGAGGTGTGGGGTGGGGAGAGGATTCACCAGAGACAGAGTGGGGAGCAAGAACAGGCAGATCTACTGAAGTACACTGCTGAGGGGAGCAGTGGGCAAGACAGGAGAGGTCTTCTGCGCCATGTGGGAATCTCCCTGGCCAGGGATTGAACTCGTGCTGCAGTGGCTCTGCATAGTTTCATAGTGCTGCACCTTAACCCGTTGCGCCACCCGGGAGGCCATAATGTAGTTTCTAAAAAGCCAGTAGTCAAAAAAAGATCCTGATGACCATAATGTAAAGACTTGTTTAGAGAGGTGATGATCAAAGTGACTTGTTATTTTTACTTTTTGTCTTTAACACTTCATCTGAGCCAAAAGACTGAGAAGCGATACTTAATTTTTTTCTTCTGAATCAGATTACAACTTAAATTTAGAGGCTGCCATGGACTCTCAAAAAAGTTTTCTCAAAAGTGATCACAAATGCAATTAGGGAATAGCTGGTGACAGACCACTTGTGGTGCTGAATCTGTCACTATCTGGCAAGACCCTTGGATAGGACATTTTAGTCTTTCTTGTGGGCCTTAGTTAATTTATCTCTAAAATGAAGTTTGAGGATTTCCGAGACTCTGTCTTGTTCTAAAACATCAGGGTTGAATGAAGTCTCTTCATGGCCTTCTTGTTGGGTACATGTTGCATTCTAATAAATACCCTAGGAGCCAGGAAGCTCTTTCCTTGTTAAACCTGGTTAACCCTGCCGTGTCTTCTTGGATTTGGGGTGACAGACTCAAATATCTATTTCATGATCATTATGTGGCCCTTGGTGTAGAATCATCATGTTATAGAAGGTCAATTGACTCTTTCTCAAAGCCAGCTGTATCACCTGTTTTGTGGCGTCATTTCTTCTTCTTTTTTTTAAAGATTTATTTGTTTATGCATACAAGCTGGGGTACAGGCCAGAGGCATGGGGTGGCAAGCGGGTTCACCAGAGACAGAGTGGGGAGCAGAACAGGTAGATCGATGGAAATACATTGCTGAGGGTAGCAGCGGGTGAGGCAGGAGAGGTCTTCTGCCCCATGTGGGAATGTCCCTGGCCAGGTGTCGAACTCGCATCGCCGCTGCTGACAGCTCCACAAGCTCCACAGCGCAGCACTTAACCGCTGAGCCACCAGGGAGGACCTCATTTCTTAAGACCAGAAACCATAAAATGTATAGAAGAAAATATAGGCAAAACTCTACATGACATACATCTCAGCAAAATCTTGAAAGACACATCCCTCAAAGCAAAGGAAGTAAAAGACAATATAAACAGATGGGATTATATCAAAATAAAAAGCTTCTGTACAGCAAAAGAGACATTAACCAAAACTAACAGACACCCTACCA
>PVIJ01020624.1:0-20511 GCA_004024925.1 Scalopus aquaticus | reverse complement strand
AATCCCACTTGGTCGTGGTGTATTATCTTTTGGATGCATTGTTGGATCCTATTGGCCAAGATTTTGTTAAATATTTTTGCATCAGTATTCATTAGGGAGATTGGTCTGTAGTTTTCTTTTTTTGTATTGTCTTTGTCTGGTTTTGGTATTAGAGTAATATTTGCTTCATAGAATGTGTTTGGTAGTACTCCTTCCTTCTTGATTTTTTGAAAGCGTTTGTGTAATATAGGGACTATTTCATTTTTGAATGTTTGGTAAAATTCATTTGTGAAACCATCTGGTCCCGGGCTTTTGTTTTTGGGGAGGTTTTTAATTACTGTTTCAATTTCACTACTTGTGATTGGTCTGTTTAGGTGTTCTATATCTTCTTTGTCTAGTTTTGGGTGATTGTATAGTTTTAGGAATTTGTCCATATCTTCTAGGTTGTTGTACTTGTTTCCATAACTTGTTTATGTAACTTGTTTATAGTAATCTCTGATTATTTTTTTATTTTTGCTATGTCCGTTGTGATTTCTCCTTTTTCATTTATGATCCTATTTATTTGTGTTTCCTCTCATTTTTTCTTTGTAATCCTGGCTAGTGGTTTGTCTATTTTGTTTATTTTTTCAAAGAACCAGCTTTTGGTTTCGTTAATCTTCTGGATTGTTTTATTTGTTTCCATTTCATTTAATTCTGCTTTGATTTTTATTATTTCCTTTCTTAAACTTTCTTTTGGGGTTTTTTGTTCATTTTCTAGTTTTTTGAGATGTGAGATTAAATTGTTTCTTTGGGTTTTTTCTTGTTTCTTGATGTGAGCTTGTAATGCTATGTATTTTCCTCTTATTGCTGTGTCCCAGACGTTCTTGAAAGTTGTGTTCTTGTTGTCATTCAGTTCTAGATATTTTTCAATTTCTTCTTTGATCTCTTCGTTGATCCATTGGTTTTCCAGCAATGTGGGTTTCAGTCTCCATGAGGTAAGGAGGTTTCTTTTTTCCTTTTTATGATTTATTTCCAGTTTGACTCCTTTATGATCAGAGAAGAAGGCTGGTACGATTTTGATCTTAGTGTATTTGTTCAGGTTTGTTTTGTGGTCTAATATGTGATAAATCCTGGAGTGTGTTCCATGTGCACTTGAGAAAAATGTCTATTCAATTTTGGGAGGGTGAAGTGATCTATAGATATCTATTAATCCCATGTGGTCTAGGTCCTTATTTAGAGCTTTAATGTCCTTGGTTACTTTTTGTCTTCTTGATCTGTCCAATAGAGAAAGTGGGGTGTTGAAGTCTCCTACTACGTATGTATTTTCTTTAATGTCTGTTTTCAGGGATGATAATAATTGTCTGATATATTTTGGTGCTCCTTCATTTGGGGAGTATTTGTTAATGAGTGTTATATCCTCCTGTTTTATTGTCCCCTTTATCATGATGTAGTAACCAGCTTTGTCTTTTTTTACGTTCTTAAGTTTGAAGTCTATTTTATCTGATATAAGTATAGCTGTTCCTGCCTTCTTTCTTGGTCCATTTGCTTGTAAGATTTTTTTGCACCCTTTAAATATTAATCTCTGTTTATCTTTTGCAATTAAATGTGTTTCTTGTAGACAGCAGAAGGTTGGGTTCTGTTTTTTTCATCCATCCTGCTATGATATGTCTTTTCATTGGTGTGTTTAGTCCATTTACATTTAGAGTTAATACTGATATACTGTCATCCATATTTGTCTTTTTTTTTTTTTTTTTTTTTTTTTTTTTTTTTTTTTTTTTTTTTTTTTTTTTTTTTTTTTTTTTTTACCTTTTTGTGATTCTAATCCTTACCTTATTCCGTATATCCTGGTCTTTCCTCTGTTGGTTTTCTCTTCATGGTTTCTTGTAGTAAGTTTTGGAGTGGGGGTTTGGTAGTGATGAATTTCTGTAGTTTCTGTTTGTCGGAGCAGGTCCATATTCTTTCTTTGTAGAGGAAGGAGAGCTATGCAGGGTAGAGTATTCTTGGTTGACATTTGTTGGCATGTAGTATATTACATATGTCTCTCCATTCTCTTCTTGCCTTTAATGTTTCTTCGGAGAAATCTGATGTCAGCCTGATTCGCTTTCCTTTGTAGGTTATTTGTTTCTTTGTCCTCGTTGTTTTCAATATATTTTCCTTGTCTTGAATTCTCGATAGTTTTACTATCCTATGTCTTGCTGTTTTTTTTTCTTTTGTTGTAATAATTTGGAGATCTTCTGGCTTCCTGCATGTCGATTTTTGTTTCCTTTTTCATGTTTGGAAAGTTCTCTTCAATTACCTCCTTGAGAAGTTTCTCTGTTCCTTTGTCTCTCTCCTCTCCTTCTGGGATTCCTATAATTCTGATGTTTCCTTTTCTCATGGTGTCAGATAGTTCTCGGAGCTTTTCCTCATTCTTTTTCCTTCGTTTTTCTTTTTCCTTTTCTGACTTGGTTCTTTCAGTATCTTTTATCTTCCAGAGTGCTTATTCTCCCCTCCATGTGTTTTAATCTACTTTTATGGCTCTGTACTAATGTTTGTAAATCCTCCATTTCCTTAATTTTCTTCTTTATGGATTCATTCTCGTTTTTCAGTTCTTCATTTATATTCCTCAGTTCTTTGTTCTTTTCATTTAATTCTATTTTTTTTTTATTATGGCAATTCTGAATTCTTTATCTGTTAGGCAGATGTAATCTTCTATGTCCATATTATTGGGTTTTGAAGAGGTATTTTCTTTCTGTGGTGAATTGTTTTGAGGGTCATTTGTAACTTTTTTTCTTCCTGTTGTTTGCCTTTTGCTTTGCTCTGATCATAGCATTCCTGTGCTGTTGGTGCCAGCGGACATGGTTCTTGGTTCTACTTGCTGAGAAGTGTTTGTTGTTTCCTAGTGTCTGAGTTGCCTTGGCTGTGGCTGGGTATCTCCCGGAGTTTCTTTTTTCTCTGTTGAATTTCTGTGTCTCGTGGCGTGTCTCCAATATGTTTCTGGTTTCAGGTGGAATTAGGGTAGAAAAAGGTGTGGTGGTTTGCAGTAAAAAAAAAAAAAATAGTAATAGTAAAAAAAAATTAAAGTAGAAAAAAATAAAAAAGGTATTGGGTAGATGTAAACTTGGGGAGAGTTTTGTAGTCCTTTTGCTTTTAGGTTTTGGAGTTTCCGGGTAGGCCCACTGCTAGGGTTCAACCCCTCTTTCCAGTGTCAGATGTTACTGTTGACCTACTGTCGCTGTTGTCGTTTTATAGTTGCTAGTAGTCTTTCTGTTCTTTCTCTCTCCACCCCCATTTTTATTTTTCTTCTTCTCCTCACTGTTTACCTGGGGGTTATCCCTGCCCCTGGGGTTATGTCTGGTGGGGAGGGGTCGAGAGTTCCTGATCTTGTTTCTTTTCTGCTGCTTGGGCCCCACTTCTCCCCAAGGGGGTGCAGAGGTGGAGGTTGTGGGCAGCTGTTGGTCAGCGTTTCGCCTCCCCTAGGTTCTGGGGTGTCACTGTGCAACCTCCTAGAAGTTGGGTGTGGGGCCACGGCAGGGGGTGGTGGGGAGCTGGATTTTCCTTTCTGCAGCCCTCCTGGGTGCCAAGATGCAGACACTTTGTGGAGGAGGGTGTGATTGGAGACAGTTCCAGCAGGAGCCTGTATCCCAGGTCAGGTTACCTCCAGTCAGGTTAGAGAAAAGTAGAGTTCTCTAACATTAGCTCTTGGTGTCAGCTTACAGAGTAGGGAGGAGATTGTTTGTGGTGGTCTCAGCAGTTTTTCCTGTTAGACTGGTTTCTCAGGCCAGTATATCACCTAGCAACTAGTGAGGGATTAGGACCCCACAGGGTGCTGGCAGTTTGTCTTCCCCATTAAGATGTTAACTAGCCCCAGGTGGGGGATGGAACACAGTGACCCTCGAGCTTTCTTGCACTTCAGAGCTGCCACGCAGGGAAGAGAGGGGGCTCCTGCAGTGGGAGAGTGGGGGTCTCGCTTCCTGTTAGTTGGCCAGAGCCCTCCGACCCCACCGCGGTTTCTAACCTTGTATTCAGTGGCGCTCCGTAAAGCTGGTTTGCCCGCCTCTCCTTCTTTTGTTCCACCGTGTGGGGTCAGGTGTCTTTTCTCTTCTTTTTACTCCGACTTTTCAGTTTATCTTTAAGTCTAAAGCACCCACAGTGATGATTGTATTGTGTAGGGCTTCCAGTTATCCTCAGATCGGCTCTCAAAATTAGGTATTTTTCTGTCCATATATCTGTATTTTGTGGGAGAGCCTGATCCTATCATCTGTTTGCCACCATGTTTTGGGGGCGTGTCTCTCTTTTTACTTTTGCACTATGTTTATAAATGATTTAGCTATCACCGTTACAACATTAGAGTATTTGAATTCAGCTATTGTATATACTTACTTTTATCCCTTTACTGGTGAGATTTATTCTTCCTTCCCTTCTTTCCCCCCTTTTTTCCTTTTCTAATAAGAATTTTTCATTTCAACTTGACGAATTTCTTTTAATATTTCTTGTAAGGCTAATCTAGTGGTAATGAACTCCTGCAAATTTTGATTGTCTGAAAAAGTGTTTATTTCTCCTTTAATTCTAAATGTCAGTATTGCTGTTTAGAGTATTCTTGGTTGGCAGTTTCATGGATTTTTTTTTTTTCCTTCATTCAGCTCTTTGAGTATATTATGCTACTCCTTTTGGCCTGCAAAGTTTCTGCTGAAAATTTTGATTATAGTCTTATGGGAGTACCTTCTTTATAACAAGTTGTTTCTTCTCCTGCTATTTTTAAGATACTCTGCTTAAAATTTTGTCAGTTTAATTGTAATGTGTCTTCATATGGGTCTGTTCAGAATCATCATAGTTGAAACAATGCTTCCAGATCTGTGTGCCTATTTCTTTTCCTAGGTTTTGGAAATTTTTAGCATTTTTTTATCTGAATGAATTTACTACTGTTTTCTCTCTCCACCTTTTGAGACCTCTCTCATGTCTGCATGGGTATACTTGATGGTTTCACATGATCCCTTTAAGATATCCTCCATCTTTTTATTTATCTTTTCTTTTTGTTTCTCCAACTGGATGAAATCCACTGAAATGTCTTCATGTCTACTTATCCTTTCTTCTGCTAGATCTAATTAGCTTATTGAACCTCTCTATTGATAAGTTTTCAGTTCAGTTTTTTTATTCTTTTGCTTAGTGATTGCCATGGTAATTATATTTTTTAAATGTCTTCATTGAAATTGTCACTTTGCTTATGCATTGTTTTTTTTTAAAAGATTTATTTATTTATGCATGCAAGCTGGGTTACAAACCAGAGGTGTGGGGCGGTGAGAGGGTTCACCAGAGACAGAGTAGGGAGCAGCACAGGAAGATGGATGGAAACACACTGCTGAGGGGAGCAGCGGGCGAGGCAGGAGAGGTCTGCTGCCCCGTTTGGGAATCAACCTGGACGGGCGTCGAACTTACTTTGCCAATAGCTCCACAGTGCAGCGCTTAACCGCTGCACCACCAGGGAAGCCCTGCTTATGCATTGTTACCCTAACCTCAGTTGGTATACTTATTACTATTATTTTTAACTTTATCAGGTAAATCATTTGTCTCTGCTTCAGTAAAGTCTGTTTCTCAAGTTCTATCTTGTTCGTTTCAAACATATATTTCTATTTCTCTAGTTTCCTTGACTTTCTGTATTGATTTCAATGAAGTAGATTAAAGAGCCACTTACTGCAGTTTGACAGTCATCTTATGTTGGAGATGATCCTTATCAATCAGGTCAGCTCAACTTTTAGTTTTCTTTCAAACCTCTGTAATTGTCCAGACTACCTTCTTTGTTTTTAGTTGCTCCCTGTCGTTTTGGGTGTGCACCATCCATTTTCATGTTGTGGTTGTTTTCCTATTCAACTGATGTGTAGGATTTTCTTATTAGGTTCTGAATCTCCTTTAGTGAGAGTTGTTCTATGTTTAGCTGTAGATTTAGTTTGTCCATAGAGGTGATTAGATCAGTGGTCTCCTATGTTGCTTTGTTGGACAGAATGAAAAATAAAATAATTTACCATTAAAATACAATGGAAGTTGTATACTTAAGATTAGTGGGGAGATCTGACAGTACGACATGTAGGTATGTTGCATCTTTTGTTTTGATTGCATTTCCCCCATTATATTCTGTATTTGCCTTTGTATACATTATGTCTAGTGTCTTTGCTTTTGTATTTAATGAATTATTGCTCTTGGACAACTTCTCTTAGATTTTTAATGGACAGAAGATATTTTATCTTTTTCTGAATTGTAGTTATGGTATGTTATTTTCTTTGCATTTATTTACTTCTTCTAGATCAAAACAAATGTCCACTAAAGAACTTTAAATATTCTAAAATAATTTAATTTCAGTATTTTTAATCACATATAATATATGCATGGAAAGCTACCAAAGGGTATACACACAAACATACACAGAGAACACAGCTTTTGCCCCACCCTACCCAGCCCCCAAAAATGCACATATACATATGTAAATGTATAGATACAGACACACATATGTAGATATATTTATACATAGATGTATATTTATATACATCAACATCCATTTGAATAAAAAACTACTGTTTTATGTAAATGTACACTTATTCATCTTGTTGTTTTTTTAAAGCACTATATCTCAAAGATCTTTCAATAAAATCACAGTGGAAAAAATTGTTCCTAGAATTCCATTTTTTTTCTGAAATTAACATGTACTTTAAAGTGGCAGTTAAAATTTATATATGATTTCTTTTTATATAATTAAAAAGTGACAAAGCAGAATTATATTTATAAATTGTTACAACTTTAACCAGTTTTTTTTAAAGTCACATTTATTTGTAATATTATATAACTGGTATTTAAATTATACTTATTAAAAGTATAATTTTAAAGTAATATTTATTTCTTTAAATTTAAAAAAACAAACTGCCTCTAATCTTCTTTGAAAAGCCTTGAAGTCTTTAAATATTTTAGCCAAGCATTTTCTCTAGTAAAGTCTTTTTTTTTTTTCCTTTCTTTTTTGGTTCATTCAACATTCCTTTCATTGAGAAATAACTAAGAAGATAAAAGTATCTAAAAAGAACTTGTGCCTGTGATGTTTTGATATGTCTCAACATAGTAAGATATTGTTAAATTGTGGGATTTCTCAACTTTATTCAATTTGTACAAAATATAAGTATCAATTTTATTTGAAATTGGGAGCTCCATCAAAAAGACTTCTCATACATCAAGATATTATAAAGAACTATATAATTTCAAAAGTAAATCTTGTATCCTGGATGAGCTTTTATTCTTTAAGTTATCTAATTCCTCCTTTGGTTTAAGAGGATGAATTTTAATATCTTCCTCTTAGCAATATTTTTTCAGCGATTGCAGTTTACTAAAACATTTCAAAGGAGAAGTTTTTGGTGCTCCATCCTGGAGCATTTGATGAAAGATTCCATCTAATTTTTCAAAACTTGCATCCAAGTTTACATAATTCATTCATAAAAAGGTACTCAATAACTTTGTAGTTCACTTAGGTTGATTTACAGAGTAATTCTTGAAAGTCTTAATATAATTTGCTCATGTTAGTTTAGAGAAAGGCATCTCAAAGCTTCATAGCATACTTTCTTTACTATTTAGAAAATAGTAGGCCTAAGATATGTTTACCTTTATTATCTTTCTATCTTCCTTTGCCTTGTAATGATGTTAAAAAGACAAAAGGCAGAAAAGCCTATCATGGTGTTTATTCTCTAAAGGTTTGCAAATATTTTGAGAGGGCATATATTAGGTGAAAGGTCACCTTGTTTATATATATAAAACTTCTGCTGCCCAGTATAACACCTTCTACCTACAAGAATTGAACCTCCTTCGGAAATAGCCATCAGCCTTTTCTTGGGCATTAAGTTACAGGATAAAGTAATGCCCTCTTACGTAAGTAAGTATTTTAGATGTTCTATAATTTCAGTATGTAACAAAATATAAAAAGATTTAAATCTTTAGCAACAGTTTACTGTATGGGGAGGAAAAACTTCCTCTACTATGTTAAGCTTAATGCTTGGGAAGCTTGTGCATTTAATTGATGAAATACAGATTAGCAAGAGAAAAAATAGTTTTAATTACACACACACACACACACACACACACACACACAGAGAGAGAGAGAGAGAGAGAGAGAGAGAGAGAGATCACTTATGGGAAAATAAATTATTTTTTGAAAGATAATAGATTGCTATTTGACAGTTTTGTCACAATGTCTATTTGAGTATGCTGCCTATTTCTCTAAGATCAAGTTATTTCTTGAAACGGAATTGTCAAAGTTAAGTTCTTTTGAAATCTTTTGGGAGTCACTACTTTTAGACAGAGAAGTGATTTCTGTAACTCAAATGCCTACAACTGAAAATTTTTATGTCATAGTAGTATATAGTGAACCCTTTCAACTGAGTCTGGTATTGCCAGATTTTCTTGGATTTGCCTATATTCATTATTCAAAACAAAGCCAGAATGTTAACATTTTGTATTTATAGATGTTAAATAAGAGGTACTAAATAGGTAGTTTTCATATAATAGTATGTAGCTATTCTTGCTGGTAAACTACATGGTCATGTGGTTTTCTTTCAGTTTATTTTAGTAGGATATTCCATACCACCAGTACCCTATATTGGAAAACCTTCATCATGAGTTTAATAATTAAGTATTTAGGTCAGTAAAAATTGAACTTGTAAAAAACTCAGAATAATTCCTTGTACATGGGGATTAAATATATAAAATAATTTATAAAATGGATGCAAACCTATCAAAAAGAACGAAATACAGTATTGTAATGTGTCTTGGTGTCATCACTTTTGTATGTTTCTTAATTTGTCTAGGAGGATAATACATAATTCCCTACTGTAATGGTAATGTTCTTGTTTTGGCCTGAGTAATCCTGCAGATTTAGGTTAATGAAAGGTAGCCTGTTTTTTGAAATAACTATTGTTTGAAAATGCACTCTGAGGGGAGGAACCTCATATATCACATTCTGTTTGTTTCTTCATTTTTATAGTTCTTCAAACTGAAATAATTTCCTTAGTAAAGTGAAAATACCTAATTTCAGGTCATAGCTCTTCCACATATGAGATGTACATCTAAGACAAAAAACTTTTATGCAGGAAAGGCATGTTGAAGTTGTTCTTGTAAGGATGATTAATTGACACTAGTGTGTCTAAAATGGACAGGATCCAGAGAAGCATAGAGATTATTAAAGCAATTGTATATATTTTAAATTATACTTCCACAAATCACCTGATTTGTTAGTTATTCATACTTCAAAATTTAATTGTTATTTTTATATAAAGTTGTTGAAATACTAGAATTTTATTTCAGTATAAACAAATATATGCTAAATAGACTTGGGCCCTCAGTAATTTAATAATTTGTTCTTTGTTTTTAATTCCAGGTTATATTTAGGGTTTGGAATCTAAAAGATCTCTTTTTCAAAACACTTTACATATTACATGAGCTATGTTATAGTGAATCTAATTTTAGTTTGTGTATCATCACATTTCAGAATCTGCTCGTTAACCAGGTCGTGATATGTCTTTTTCACACATACAAATATAAAAATAGCATCACATGTATAAAATTTGCTTTTAAAGTGCTTGACAAATATTTCTTTCTATATTTTATACTCCCTTTATTTCATATTGTAAATTTTATTTTCTGCCTTTATTTTATACTGTTTCATTTTTTTCTGTATCCATTTTATCAGACCTCCGTCCTTACTCTTAAGTAGAACATTTGTGAAGGAAATGGTATAGTAGAGTCTGGGAAAATAATCAACATAAGCAAGTCGGTGTAATATAAAGAAAAAAGTTCAGATTCTAGCTTGGCTACTTGAAATTGTGTCTTTCATATTAACCAGGCTGCTAATGACTGTGTCTCAATTTCCATACCTACCACATAGGGTTATTTTGAGACTTAAATGCTGCAATACAAGTAATTATAAGCTCTTAAAACAGATTCTACTAAGCAGAAGGCACTTAGTAGATGATAACTATCAATTTTAATTTTGTAATTTGAGATATTCAGATTATCTGGGAAGGTATTATACATACTTTATTGTAGTAGTACTCAAACTATTCTACACTTATTGGGCACATTTTATTGTACAAACATAAAGAATTTCTTAAATTGTATATTTCTATCTGATATATATCCATAACTAATAGATTATGACTTAATATTTTAGGAGAATGACCCAGAAGTTTGCATTTTTAGGAAGTGTAATAAATAAAACTGATAGAGCTTTTAGAAAAATTTCCTTGAGTTTCAGAAAATGTAACAGTTACACTGTTGTGGGTAAAAATTGATGCATTGGATAGTACTGGTTGTCTTGTAAATCGTACAACTTTGTATTAAGAGTTATAAAAATATCTTATTTGATTCAATAATTCCATTTTGATCATTTTTCCTAAGAAAATAATCCAAAAGGTTATATGAATTTGTTCTTCCAAATTTTTATGTCAAACATGACAATATCTAAATATAGATTACTTTATAAATTATTGTTGATCCATCTGGTAGATCATTATTTACCATTAAAATTTATAATTCTGAGTATCATAGTATCATAGGAAAATATATAGATAATTAAAAAGCGTAATTTATATTTACACTGCATGCACTACATTTGCAAATGTGTAAAAATATAACTAGGCAAGTGTATGAAGAATAAAAAAAAATGTCTGATTTTAAAATAGTTGGCCCAGCATTAATCAAAAAGAGGTAAAAAAGGGGGGGAGGATATATGTATAAACCCATTTTAAACTGTGTTCATAATATATTAAATTAAACAAATTATCCTTTTAGACTTAGCTTTATTTGTGTTGTATTGCATCTACTTAATAGGTTTTATTGTAAACCACTTTTCTACATATTCAGAGGAATTTGGTTTTCTCTGGTCTATTTGTTGACTAAAGACAGACTTCAGGAATGCTTCTGACTCTCAAAGAGAGAGAAAATGCTCTAATTATCAGCACCATTCTACTACTTAACTGTAAGGTTTAATGATTGGTTTCTACTTAAGCTGACATTTGAAAAGAGATCTGACAGGTATTAATTGAGGACACAATACTTTATATATATGCCATAAACCAAAACATAGCCAGTAAATATAAATGTTACTCCTACCCCTTGCTGATATTTTTTCTTTTTTCTTTTTTTTTTTGCAAAGAAGTAGGATGTAGGCCGGAGGTGTGGGGGAATAGAGGATTCACCAGAGACAGAGACAGAAACAAAGCAGAACAGGCAGATCTACTGAAATACATTGCTAAGGGTAGCAGTGGGTGAGACAGGAGAGGTCTGCTATACCATATGTGGGTTAGCCCCCTGGCCAGGATCGAACTCAGGTGATAGTGGTGGTAGTGCTTTCGGTCTTCTGAACTATGAGAAAATCAGTTTCCCTTTTGTACCATATAGTCTATGGCATTTCATTATGGCAGCATGAACCAACTGAGCCACCTGGCAAGCTTAAGTGTTGTACAACGGTCGGGTTTAAGGTGTATGTAGTTGCTTTCGGTGGTCTTGATTTAGCTGGAAGTTTTTTTTAGTGCTAATCTTTTTTCCTGTATTCCTTGCCTTCACTGGAATTATTGTGCCAGTAGATTCTTGTAAATAATATTTTTAAGTCTGGAAAGGACAAATATTTTTAATTGTCTTGTTTCTACATTCTTTGCAGATACAAAAAAATGAATCTGGTTTTTGTATATAACACTAATATTTTTCTACAGGTTTTTTAAAAGAAAATATTTCAGTTTTTAATATTTGGCATAGAGTCACAGATGGTTATGCAGTTCATACATGGTAATGAATAAGTCGATAAAGTCCCTCTGACACCTTATTATTCATGTTGCTACTATACTTTGACATTTATAATGTACCATGATGATAAGTCTGGTTCTTAGTATAGTGATTTACCATTGTCATCAATTCTAAATCATTTTTCCCCCCCTGGGCTCTGAGACCAAAAGAGATGAAATAAAGACTTCTGCTGTTTGAACTGAAGGCATGCAAATAATAGTTACTGCTAAAACTTTTTAAAATTAGAAAACCTAAATTATCAAATAGTACCACAAAATAAACACTGGTTTGGAAGAAAAATAAAATAAACTTTATTAACTGTTAAATTAATAAAAATACACTTCTTAAATATTCTTGAAATACTTTTTTTTTTTTTTTTTTTAGCTTTCTTCAAGAACAATCTGGAATAATTAACACTGCAAGCTCTCAGGATTGTATCTGTCAGTAGAAACATAACAGCAGAAATGGAAGCATCTTAAAATTCATGAAAGGGAGAAGTTAATTGAATTCACAACAAATTCTAACTGGAAGGTGATGGTGTTATAAGAATGAGTTTTGATGGACATCTAGTATTTTATTTTTTAGTATCAGTAATGAGCAAATCAAGACTATTATGAATCCTTTTTATATTTTTTCTACTTAATTGCAATTACAAAGAGCAATCTTCTTGCAAAGATATTATGGAATCCCTTAATTATTAGTTGTAAAATGGATAGTCAGTGTGCTGGTTAAGGATATGATGATTTTATATTATTTTATATTACTATTGGTTTGTATTTATATAGTTCCTCTTTTGAGGTGAGATATTTCTTAAAAGGTAGTATTGAAAATCTTTTTTTAAAGATTTATTTATGCAGAGGGGAACTGGGCTGTAGATTAGAGTTGCAGGGGAGTGAAAGGATTTACCCGAGACAGAGTGGGTAGCAGAACAGGTGGATTTATTGAAATACACTGCTAAGGGGAACAGCAGGTGAGACAGGAGAGGTATTTGTTTTTTTATGACCTTACTTCACTGAGCATAATATCCTCAAGGTTCATCCATATTAATGCTAATGGCAAGAGTTCATTTATTGCAACTGGGTATTATTCTACCATATTTTCTTTATCCATATCCATATTTATTTATTCCATATTTTCTTTATCCATTCATCTACTGATGGACACTTAGGTTATTTCCATATCTTGGCTGTAGTAAATAATGCTACAATGAACATTGGATGCATATATTTTTTTCAAGTTTGTGTTTTTGTTATCTTTGGATAAATAACTAGAAGTACTAAGTTGAATCATATGCCATCAAGTGATCCTAGTAAAAATATTTCTCATATATGCTAATTTGATATGCTCTCCCATCAAGATTGTATAAAGCAGTGAAAACCCCTTTAACTTTACCTGATACTATTTTAATTTATCAAAGCCCATCAACTAGCACCACCAGGGCTATCATGTACTTTATCCACTCCTGATTATATGTAATATTGATTGCTACAACAAGGGAGGATGGACACCAGGGGAACTAGGTTGCTATAGTAAGAGGGACTTCCCAGGGACTGGTCATAGGATTTAGGCTTGTGACTAAATGTGTTGCCCTTGTACTCAATTTTACAAGGCTCCACCTGGGACCCTCCGCTCGTGCCAGCCACCTAAAAACCCTCTCAAGGTCTTAAAATGGATTTAATCATAAGACTCATCTATTGGTTTCTGAACACGTCTCTGGAATCACGTCTCTGGAATCACTGGTCCTTCACTACCTGAGTTCCATTGTTTGAATACCATAGTTTTATGTATTTTGCCTGACATTTTAGTTGTTTTAAACAGA
Organism: Scalopus aquaticus; assembly: GCA_004024925.1. NCBI lineage: Eukaryota > Metazoa > Chordata > Mammalia > Eulipotyphla > Talpidae > Scalopus > Scalopus aquaticus. The sequence goes on along the minus strand of PVIJ01020624.1, from coordinate 6,950 downwards.
AGGGGACAATCTAGTCTCTGTTATCCCATCTTAGTTAGAAGTCGAAGTTCTGATATTGTTTTTAAAAGAAAATATTGGAGGAGGAGGATGTGTGGGTAGTCAAAAATGTTAGTATGCCAGTGCTTATTTGGAAGGCATTAAAGGCTAAATGACAGAAGAAAGGTTATATTAAAATAGTCATAAGTATTTTTTAAACTATTTCTGTAATCGTTTCTGATCTGTGGAAAAAAGGCATTTTAGCTAATTTGCTCTAAATGGTACTGATTAATATGTACTAAATAATAGCTGCATGTCAATTAATTAATTGTAAGCTCTTTGAGATTTAATTATGAACATCATACATGTTTTCTTTTACATATTGAATGCTTGCCAAATACATGTTGAATAAGTGTTTCCAGGAGCAGAGACTTAGCATTTCTTTGTAGAATTCACATTTATCCCCTCTCTAAATTTAATTAAGATCCATTTTCAGGTAGATAACAACTAATGCTTTTTCATATATTGTCAAGAAAATGAATGATTTTATAATGCAGATGTTAATTTTTACTCATTTTTGAAAGTCTATTCTTTTTTGTATTTCATTTTTATGTTGTTATGAGTAAACTAATTATCAACTTTATGTCTCTAAATATTCACTCATTCACTACAATTTATTTCAAAGTTTATTTTATTTACTTATGCAAACAAGACCTGGGGTGTAGGCCAGATGTGCTGGAGGTGAGAGGATTCACCAGAGACAGAGTGGGGAGCAGAACACGTGGGTCTACTGAAATACACTGCTGAAGGGAGCAGCCGTTGAGACTGGAGAGGTCTGCTGCACCCCTGTGATTTAGCTCCCTGGTGGGGGATAGAACTCATGCCACAGTGGCTGGTGATAGCACTGACTTAACCCCCTGCACCACCAGGGAGGCCCACATTCACTAAAAATTTTGAGCACTCATTTTAGAGAGGAAGACTAATGTGATTCTTATTGTTTCAGAGCTTATAGACTAGTGGGAAAGGCACATATTAATCAAATAATCACTCTAATTAATGCATAATTGTAGGCTGCAGTAACTACAATAAAATTAACGACAAACTAGTTAAGACCAAGAAAAAATCAGTTAAACCACAGAGAAAAGAATGTCTTTTGGATGGTATTACCAAAGGTAATTTATCATGTTTCTTGTCTTTATAAACAATAAATACGTTTTTATAAAAACCATTAAAGCATATGTTAATTTTCTTGTAGTTACAATTTGAGTTGTTTTGATTGTAGGTTATTGAAGACCAATTATTTATTGAATCCTTCCTGGTTATTGTACAAATCTTTCCATCATTCTCCCTAATTTTAAATAACTATCCATCTAATTATTCAATTCTCAAAGCTCGGATATAATCTTGGTTTTTGATCCCTTTCCTTTACTACTATTACCAACACCATAACCACCCAATTTATTCCATTACCAAATCATCTCAGTTCTACCTCCAAAATAATATCAAATCTATTAATTTTTTCTCTTCTACTACAATCCTGTTCAAGCCACTATCATTAATATTGCAGTATTTCTAAATTTCTGTTTCTTTTCATTTTATCCTCCAATTTATTCTCCATCAGAAGCTGGGGAAATCTTTTATAATCAGATCATGAAATTTCTCATCTTGAAACCTTTTAATGGATTTCAGTAACATTCAGAATAAGATCCTTTCTATTAAAGATTTGAATAGTATTCCTTCCACGGTCTGGTGCCTGGCCTCTCTAATCTCATTACCAATTTTTTCCTATCACTCTGTTCATATAAACTATTCTGATTTCCTTTTTATTGCAATTATTTTTTTTATTCAAAGCCCTTTTTATTCGTGTTGTTCACTTGTTGCTATCCTCTATCTTTTTACAAACCGATGCATATATGTTTATTCATTTCCCCTCTTCAGATAGTCTTTCTCAAAAAACCTCGCATAACTTCTCCTTGCAATTTTACAGCATTGGCTTGGATTATTCTATTAATTTCCTTTCTTACTTAATTGTTATCTTCCCTTATAAGTTGTGTAAGAACTGCGGTTTTATTCTGTTTTTATTTATTTTAGCTAGACGAATATTTGGCACTTTGGCTTATCAATAAATACTTTTTTCATATTGATAGTTCTGTTTTCTTCTAATGTAAAGTCTGAGCTATTAGGCTGTACATAATAATAGAAAGCAGTAATATAGTATCCATGTAAATTAATAATACTGATATTGATAGTATTTGAAAATTATAAGCCATATTGACAGTTTGAATTAGTGAGCATTTTGGATCATAGCTGAAAAGAGCTTTAACTTTTAAAGGGCTAAAGTAAAAGATAAGCATTGTTATACATTCACAATATAAAGTTATTGTTAATTCATTTCAATAAATACTTGAATTCAGTATTGAAATTTGGTATTTGATATATATTTATCATTGTGTTAGGCAAGCTACCTAGCCTAGTTACATAGTAAATGTATGTTTCTCAATATATTTTGTAAATGTTGCCCATACTTGGGGGTCTGTTATAGAGTTTGGGTGAAACTCATTATTATTAAAATCCAGGAACACCTAATCATTTTAGTTATTTTCTACAAGAAGCCAAATTTACCCACATTTTCTAAGCTCTGCACCAGAGTCCCTCAGGTTGCCATAGCTAACTTTTAGGGAAGAAAACAGTATTTAAAATTTTGGGGGAGGGCCTCCCTGATGGCACAGGGGTTAAATTTCAGCACTATCAAGCTATCACCAGCCACTGCAGCATGAGTTAATCCCTGGCCAGGGATCTAATCCACATGGCACCACAGACCTCTCCCATCTTGCACACTGCTCCCTTCAGCAGTGTATTTCAGTAGATCCTCCTGGTCTACTGCCCACTCTGTCTCTGGTGAATCCTCTAATCCCCCATACCTCAGGCCTATACCCCAGTTCTTGTATGCATAAATAAATTAAAATAAATCTTTTTTAAAAAATAAATTAAATTTTGGGGAAAATTCACCAGATAACCTATGAATCAGACACCATACTAAGTATAGGCTCAGACAACATACTAAGTATAGGCTCAGGTAATTTACTATTTTAACATTAGATTGCATCTTTAGTGAGATAAGGTATTTTTGAAACTGGGTTTTCAGCAGTTACTGTGATAAATAGCAAATAGGAAAATCATTATGGATTTGGGAATGAGTACTTTGGTATAAATATTATTTCCAGATTTTAGAACCTCAACAAGGTATACCCACTCCATTTGTAAGTAATTATGGTTAATCAATAAAAAATTTTAGTTGAATTTATTTTTAATTGAATTGATACTTGGATATCTCTCCCATTTGGGTAATTACTTATTTATTTTAACTAAATAACATTGCATTGTAACATATAGGTTTCAGATGGCCTTTGTTGAAAATCAACATACATTAGGTTCACTGCTGTATGTCCAAATCTATCATTCGCTATCATTTACCACTGTCCATTTTTTCCCAAAATTAAAATGTTAATTTTATCTTTTTGTGTGTGTTAAACAGCTAGTCAGTTTTTAGTTCATAAAAACATAGTTGCTTAGAGCTAACTATTTAATAAAACTTTAGTACTTTTGACTTGAGAGTACCATGGAAAAATAAGACATTAATGCATCTTGAACTGAGAAATTTGAGAACTTCTCATATAGAGAAATTTGGATTTTATTTTTAAACTTCAAATGTGATTTCAGTTATCTTTAATGGTATTTTTTTCTGGAGATTTTTGTCTTTGACAGCCACTCTAAAAGGTATATCTGTTTATGATAACTTTTATAGAGTACTATGAAAGCACTGAGAAAATGGAGTAATATTTGCTGGGTGCTTACTATATTATAGGCATTATTTTAAAATTTCATTGAATACTTATGCAATCTGAGAAACAGGAGTCCCATGTCATAGGCAAGGAACCAAAGATAAAATAAATTATTTAACTGAAACTTACACAGCTATTTAAATATTTAAACCTAGTCCCAAAATTTTGGTATTTCATGATACTGGTAAATGATTTTCCTATTTATGGGACTCTTTCAATAAAGGCTTCTTAATAAGATATTTTAAACTTATGGAAGATAGTTGGGTGGAGGATCAAGGAGATAGAGATATTTTGTGTTGTTGATCTTAGGATTGGAAGTAAATTCTAAAGCATAGACTTTCATGTTAATTCTTAGTACATGGTAGTTTTTGCATCACTTGCTGCATTATTAGATTTGTTATTGTACCTGGTAAATTTGTTTCCATAATAGACAATCAGTGAAGATTGTTCTAGTGTACATATAGTTATGTTTGGTGTTCTGCAATTTATATTTTTCCTTCTTAATTCACCTTCTAATTAGGCATTATAATCAGATGTTTTAGATGGTGATTTGTTCATCTTCTAGAGCCAATATCAAACATATATTCTAACAAAGTTATCAGGAGAGTTAAATGAGAAGACAGTTGCAAAATGGCCTTTGACCAATGTAGGTTTAAAAACAACAATCTGTTAAATTGACCATGTATCTCTTTAATACAAAGACTCAGTCACATATTAGCATAAGCTATTGGGGTCCTATAAACACTGGTTTCAGAATTCTTTTGCTTATCTGGATTTCTGGTTTTTGTGATTTTCCCCCTCATCATGGCCTTTATAATTTCTTTAGTTTCTAACCAATCCAGCCATGTATATGAATATATTTTTAAAAAAATCATTTTATCCTACATTTTTAGATGTCATTTTAGGAGGAGAGTTAACTGAATGTCTTGGTCTACCATAGTACAAGAGGATAAGCCACTTGAGGTCCTGCAATACCCTCACAGGAATCTATGCTCACTGGAGTCAAAAACAAGTTATAAACCTTAGTACTCTTCTATATAGATGTGTTGTTACTTTAACCAGAGGTGAAATTAGAACTCTTTGATTGCCCTCATTATAGCTAAGTAATTCCTAATCCACCCAGCAACATTTTAAATGGTAAGCTTTACCTTTAAAGATATAGTTGACTCTTACAAGAGTATAGAATATAGAGATCTTGTAAAGGTATACAGGGATGGTGAATGGTAGTAGGGACACAGTTGTTAGTTTTTCTATATTTTGAATATTAGCCCCAAACTGGCCTTAAAATAGATTAAAAATCAAAGCACTCTTAATTCACATCTGTTTTAGTTTAAAATGTTTAACACAAGCAGATTTTCTTCCTACCCCAAAATAGTTACAGAAGAACAATCTGTTGCCACAGAAGTCATTCTATTATAGTTATTCTATTATAAAGGGTATAGTCTCTATTTAAAATTTTAAGCTACAAATATTTATCTTTTTGAGCCATCTGCTCTGCTAAATACCCATAAGTATTTTAGACTAAAATATTAAAATGGAAATATTTTAAAACCTTTGCATTGTTGACTCAATATTTTAGAGTTTGTGTCTTTCTTTATGTAGACATTACACATTACACTGTTTTAAAAGACTTTTTAAAAAGTTTTAAAATAGCTTATAGAAAGAAACCTCTATAACCGATGAAGTTATGTTAGTAAAATTATCAAATTCCTAAACTAACTAAATATAAACCATTATAATTTACTTAATATACTTATTCCCACTACAAATATATTTAACTCCTTCCTTAAGTTCCATGACTTGACTATAATGCTCTAATTTTTATTAATTCCTTCCTTCTACTGGCTTTTGATTTCATTCGCTCTTATTTTTCTAATATCCTGTAATGGAGTTAAGATTTATTTAAGCTCTTTCTTGTTTCTTGATGCGGGGCTATATTGCAATATTTTTTTCTTTTTAATGCTGCTTTTGTGGTGTCCCATAAGTTTTGTCTATTTTCATTCATCTCTAGGTAATTTTTTTTTCTTCTTTGATTTTGTCATTTATCCAATGGTTATTTAGGAATATGTTGTTCAATCTGTATATCAGAGATTTTTCCTGCTTTATTTTTGTTGTTGATTTCTAGCTTAATATCATTGTTATCAGACAAAATACATGATATGATTTCAATTTTTATGAATTTATTGATATTTGTTTTGTGACCCAGAGTGTAGTCTATCTTGGAGAATGTTCTGAGCACACTTGAAAAGAATGTGTATTCATATTTTTTTAAGTGCAGTGTTTTATAAATGGCTATTAAGTCTATATAGCACAATTTTTCATTTAAGGCTATCATTTCCTTATTTATATTCTGTCTGGTTGACCTGTCCTTTGGTGAAAGTAAGGTATTGGAGTTTCCAATGATTGTTGTGTTGCTGCTAATGTCTGATTTCAGATTTGATAATACTTGCATTATGTATTTTGATTCCCTCTCATGTGGTGCATATATATTGATGAGTATTATGTCTTCCTGATGTTTTGATCCCTTACTCATTTTATAATGTCCATCTCTGTCTCTTGTTAACTTCCTAGGCTGGAAGTCTGTTTAATCCGATAAAAATATGGCTGCCCTGCCTTTTTCTGGGCCCATTTGCTTGTAGGATTACTTTCCAGCATTTTACTTTGAGTCCATTTTTATCTTTGGAATTCATTTGGATTTTGAATTTTGATAACACCGTTCTTTTTATTGATGAATTCAGTCCTTTTACATTGTTGTCTGAGGATTGTTATTGCTATTTTGTTTTTAGTTTTCCGGTTTTATCTAGTTTTTTGTTCACTTTTTGGTAAAGTTTCCTCCCTTTGATTTAGGTAGGAGTGTCCCTTTCTTGTAAGGGCGGTGTGGTGGTTGGCAAACTCCCTAAGTTCCTGAAGGAGAATCTCCTTTTCTCCATTTTCAAAGGAGAGTCTTGCAAGATCTGGTACTCTTTTTTTTTTTAATAATATATATTTTTATTGTTATTTATGTCTTTTACATTTTGTATTCCCCTTGGGTAGCCCACCACCAATTCACCCGTGATCCATCTCCATGGTCCGTTGAGTTCTTTTCTATTCCATTTTGTGCCCTTTCCCTTCCCTCCCTCCGGCTCCCTCCTC
>PVIJ01020623.1:0-20502 GCA_004024925.1 Scalopus aquaticus | reverse complement strand
TAGATCGACTACTGATGAAATTCATATGGAACCACAAAAAACCTTGCATAGCTAAAGCCCTCCTAACTAAAAAGAAAGAAAATGGAGGAATTTCACTCCCTGATTTTAAACTATATTACAAAGCCATAATAATTAAAACAGCATGGTACTGGAACAAAAACAGACAGAAAGACCAATGGAACCGAATAGAATACCCAGAATTAAAGCCACATATCTATGAACAACTAATCTTTGACAAAGGAGCAAAGAAAATGCAGTGGAACAAGAACAGTCTATTCAATAAATGGTGCTGGGAAAACCGGATAGCCACATGCAAAAAAATGAAGCTAGACTACTACCTCACACCCTGCACAAAAGTCAACTCAAAATGGATAAAAGACCTGGATGTAAGACCTGAAACCATAAAATGTATAGAAGAAAATATAGGCAAAACTCTACATGACATACCTCTCAGCAAAATCTTGAAAGACACATCCCTCAAAGCAAAGAAAGTGAAAGACAATATAAACAGATGGGATTATATCAAAATAAAAAGCTTCTGTACAGCAAAAGAGACACTAACCAACACTAACAGACACCCTACCAACTGGGAAAAGATCTTTGCACACAATACATCTGATAAAGGACTGATAACAAAAATTTACAAGGAACTCACACAACTCAACAAAAACAAAGCCAATAACCCAGTCAAAAATTGGGCAGAAGAGCTCAAAAGGCACTTCTCCAAAGAAGAAAAGAAAATGGCCAACAGATACATGAAAAAATGCTCAACATCACTTATAATCAAGGAAATGCAAATCAAAACCACTATGAGATACCACCTCACACCTGAGAGGATGGCACACATTGAAAATACAGGCAACAACAAATGCTGGAAAGGATGTGGAGAAAAAGGAACTCTTCTACACTGCTGGTGGGAATGTGAACTGGTCCAACCACTATGGAAAGCTGTATGGTGATTCCTCAAACTGCTAAACATGGAGCTCCCATACGACTCAGCAATAACACTTTTGGGAATTTACCCAAAGGACACAAAAACACTAATCCGAAAGGATACATGCACCCGTATGTTCATTGCGGCACTGTTCACAATAGCAAAGGTATGGAAGCAACCCAGGTGTCCAAAAATAGATGATTGGATCCAGAAGATGTGGTACATATACACAATGGAATACTATTCAGCATGGAAAGAAGATAAACACATGCAATTTGCAGCGGCATGGATGGAATTAGAGGGGAATCATACTCAGTGAAATAAGCCAGAAAGAAAAAGAGAAAAATATCAAATGGTTTCACTTATAACAGGACTATCGGGAGGCCAGGTGGGAGAGAGACAATCAGTGGGGGGGTGGGGGGAGGAGGGAGGCGGAGGGAGGGAAGGAAAAGGGCACAAAATGGAATAGAAAAGAACACAAGGGACCATGGAGATGGATCACGGGTGAATTGGTGGTGGGCTACCCAAGGGGAATACAAAATGTAAAAGACATAAATAACAATAAAAATATATATTGGAAAAAAAAAGAATACCAGGGACCATGGAGATGGATCATGGGTGAATTGGTGGTGGGCTACCCAAGGGGAATACAAAATATAAAAGACATAAATAACAATCATAAAAATAAATAAATAAATAAATAAAATAAAATAAAATAAAATAAAAAGAATTGCTGGGCTAAAAGTTTTTAAAAATATTTTTCCATTAATTTCTGTAATACTTGCTGAAACGTTTAGTTACTCAAGTATGTGAATTTGGCTGCTTTCCTACTAAGTAGAATGTCTCTCTGAAAAGTCACAACGCTTTGCAAGTTCCTTTGCAAAAAAATAATCAAATTGTGTTCAGGAATCCCCAGATGGAGTCTTGCATGCTGTGATGGTTTATTTTCCCTCATTTAGGGAATGAGTACTACTATTTGCAATGTGAATCATGCTACAAATAGTTCAGTCTTGCAGCAGGGAGGAAAAGAGATTGAAATAGAAGATCGGAGGCAAAGGAGACAAGATACATGGCTATAGCAAAAGTTCAAATGAGAGAAAATAAAAGCCTGAATTTGATGCTAGGTGTTGAATTTTGAATACTACTGGAGCTTAAACATAGACATATTTCAGGAGTGGTTAGAAAATGGAATCAATTCAAATAAAACCTAGTTCAGATGGGATGGGGCAATGCCTCCAGTTGCTCTGAGTGAACAGAAGTCATGAGAACAGAAAGAGAAACTCCATCCAGGCCAAATATGAAATGATAAGGGAGGCAAGGACAGACCCTCATGAAATGCTTACATTTGGCAGACTGTAAAGAGAATAGCAGAAATGTAAGCACCATCGGAGCAGGGATTTGTTTGCTTTGTTCAATGTTGTGTGCTCAACATCTGGAAAGCACCTTACTCATAAGTGCTCAATAAATATTTGTGGAAGGCAAAGAGACAAGCAGCAAATCAATTATATAAAGAGATGGCAAAAGGAGAGTTTCAAGAAAGGAGAGTCAACAAGCTCCAATACTGCTGAGATAGAGAATGAGAAGTGAGAAATGGCCTTAGGATTTGGATATTTAGGTTTTGTACCTGGGGTCTCTGTGAAAAAGTTTCAGTGAAAGGTTAAGCCAGAAACAGATAAAGATTTAAGAAGAAAACATGTAGTGAGAAACAGAAACGGCAAATATAGATACTGCTTTCAAGAAATTTAGAGACAAAGGTAGAGGAAATTGGACAGTAACTGGGAAAACTGAGTTAAAGGAGGATTTTAGTATGTTGCAATTTTAGAGTCAAAGGTGAGCAGGAAGGGCTCACACCATAAACGGAAACAAAAGGTTGATGGTGATGAATTCAACAGTGAGAGAAAAAAGGAGAGGAAATCAGGGGCACCTATTGAATGGTTAAGTCTTGACAAGTAGCTGGGACAATTCTGATATATCCCAAACGTAAAAATATTGGTAGCATTCTAATAATCTAGAACAATCTCTTGTAATTTTGCATAGCACTACCTCAAACTGATTTCCTGAAGGGACTAAATTCAATTAACAAGCAAAGAACTATTAGACCCTAAGTCCAACCACCCTAAAGTTGCAGAGTTAATTCATTAGCAATGCTAATAAGTTTTGTGTTATGAATTCATGCACACTTCAAAACTGAGGCCCTTTTGGCACATATCACCAACAGTCTTGCTTTGACCTGTATGTTATCATATCAACATTTTTTACTCTGATTACGAAAGAAAAAGCACAGCATAAAGAGATATAAAGATTTACTTCCAAAAATAAGCAGTTTATCATCTCGTTTAAAAAAACTAGGAAGTTACTATTCAGATTTCTGAAATGCTATACTGTCAGAAGACTAGAGCTTAGAAGTGGGCTTCTAAGCCCCATAACCAGGCATATTTTTACTTCCCTATAGTTGCATTTTGGATTCACTCACACAGCAGTAAAGCACAGGCCTGGTCTCTTTTTCAGTTCTCTATTCTAGACAAGTTGATTTTGTCACCATTCTGAACTTAACCTTGTACACTGTGCCTTTGTCTCACCATTCACTGTTAGTAGGGAGCACATAGCCTAAACCCACCACGCCCATCAAAATGTAACCCACTTCAATGTGCATTCAAATTCCACCACCTCCAGGAAGCAATTCTTCTCTGTATGTTCGCTGAATTTGATCTCATCAGCCTCATCTTTCCACCTCCCCCTAATAAGAAAACTCAGCCACACACTAGGCATATGACATGTTGACATATCATGTATTTGCACAGTTGGGTCTTCACTGTAGAAACATTATTCCTGTTCACAACATCCTTTTTTTTCTTCCTTTCTCTGTTCCCCACCCCTTGTCAATCTTCAATTATTATGGTAAGTCAGGCTACCATAATAAAATACCATAGACTAGGTGGCATAAATAACAGAAATTATTTTCTCATAGTCCTGGAAGCTAGAAGTCCACAATCAAGATGCTGGCAATTTAATTTCTAATCAGAAGTCTATTCTTGGCTTCTAAACAGCCACCTTCTTACTGTGTTATATGCATACCTAACTCTCCAATGTCCATCTCCTTAGAAGGACTCTAACTCCATAAGATCGGAGCCCACCCTTATGACTGAATTTAACCTTAATTATTTCCTAAGGAGACTCACCTCCAAATACAGCCACACTGGACTATATTTCAACATATGAACTGGGGGGGTAAGAGGAATGCAAACATTCATCACATAAGAATTCATCACATAAAGAACATGTACAAAAAAACCCATCTTCACATTTCATAGTTCAACCTCAATATTACCTACGCTGTGAACGACCCAAAACAATTAAGCATATCTTTGTCACGTCCACGCCATATTATGACCTAGATGTATGCTTTTGTTGCTATTGTTATTGCTGTATTGTTTCTCATTATCCATGTGTGCTTAAAAAAAAGGTTGGAAAAGGGTTCTATATATGCAAAAGAGACAAAACGTGATCATCTGTACTGCTCAAATCTATGCTCCTACTGTATTTTAACAATTTCTCATTGTAATTGTAGATTTATCCATTTCCCCTTGTAATTCTGGCTATTTTTGTTTTGAATATGTTGTGTTAAATGCATAGAATCTAAAGACTGCCAAGTTTCCTGGAAAACAAATTTTTCCTTTTATCACTTTGCTAATTACAATTACGACTAAGATTATTTTATCTCACATTAATTTTATTATAAATAACAGTTTTGTCTTTTCATTAGCTTTTTCCAGCTATATTCTCCTCTATTCCTTTTTCTTTCAACCTTTTTATGTCGTTGCATTGCAGTTATTATCACTCATAAACAGAATATAATTGAAACTTTAATCCAATCTGAGAATTTTTATCTTTTAAGTTGCAAGTTTAATCCATTCACAACTTCTTTGAATAACATTAAAATTGTATAATGGTATTATAGTTAATTTTTAAATTGCAACTGAAATACTTACCTCCTCCTCTCCTGAGTCACTGTCATCATCATCATCTTCTTCAGCTTCTTCATGAAGAGGTGGAGGCAAAGAAGAGAGGATGTCTTCCTCCATACGACTAGCTGAGTCTTCCACCATTTTAACAGGTACAGGAGGACCAATTAACTCATCAGACGAAGAATCAGAACTATCATCACTTTCACTACTGCTTGTGTCCCTGAAAATATAGAAATAGAAACTCTTTATCTCTGCTGCAACAAAGAACACAAAATAGTGTGAATTTCTCAAGAAATTCTGCCTCTCTATTAACAAATGAGTAGTTAAAATGCTTTTTAATTTGTGATTCAAACATGTGTAACTCAAATATTATTTCATCATGAGAAAGTAAAAATCTTCTTTTATCTACTTACCTTACCAAAAGATATATTAAAGTCAGATTAAAAGTCATACCAATTATTACATTATAGGCCCACTAAATCATCCTCACTCATAAGAGCTAACAGAACCACTGGAATGTGGAAGAAAATCAATAAAACACTACATCTGTAAGAATGAAAACCATTGAGAGTCAACGCCTCTGTTTACTACATTTAAATCCAACCACTATTTGCCACAGGAGCAAATAAAGTCAGTTACGTAAGAAGCTAATATTACTCCAAAAACGTTCATTCTCTGATATATAATTTCTCAGTGCTAACACAGGTTTGTTGAGTTGATAAATGTTAAATGTCAAATTCATGGATCCTAAAAATACCTTATTCCAAGAAGTATCACACTGATTCTTGGTTATTTTTCTACCCAAAACACCTAAACATTAGACATTCTGAAAGCCACCACCATTCACCAGCCCTCTATCTATCAAATCTTTAATATAAATTTAAGTGTCGCTGCTTTCTAATGAAGTGTCTCTACTACATACATTCCATAAAAGCAAGCATTTCTCTCTGTTGTGTTCCTGTTCTATCTCTACTACTTAAAAGATGCGTGGCGTATAATAGGAATGGAAATTTTTAATTTCCTCTAGCTTCAATACTGAAAGGAATACAGGCATATCTCATCTACTGCACCTCACAAGTAACTGCATTTTTAACAAGACCCTCCACCAGCAAAAAGATTACAAACTGCTGGCAGTTTACATGGTTAGTATATTTTGTCAATAAAGTACTATTCAATTAAGACATGAACATTGTATTTTTAAACACATTACTGTTGTACACTTAACAGACTGCAATATAATGTAGACATAACTTATATAGGCAGTAGAAACCTAAAACTTTATGTGATTCAGTTTATTGCAACATTCACCTTACTGCAGTGGTCCAGAACCAAAGCTGCAATATCTCCAAGGTGTGCCTGCACATTCTCCTATACCTTATCCTTAAACAAAGGCAGAAGTTAGGAAAGGGCCACAGAATTTCTCTTTGTGTTAGCAATGGTCTGGCTACACTGCTCCAGCCCCACAAGTCTTTCTAATTGTCCAGGTTAGCTTGGCTCAGCAAGCAAGCCTTTCCGCTTGCAGTTCCTCTGCTAGAACTCATTGTTACATAGCTTCTTTCTCATTATTCAGGTCTCAAATATCACCCCCTCAAAGAAGCCTTCTGTGCCTCCCTTTCTAGATTTCAAATATACCCCCATCAGTCATACCTTAATCATCGATTATCATTATTACATGTATTGCTTATTCATCTTATTTGATAGGTTATTTGGCTGCTTATAATGTTATTCTTACAAATCCCTTCACAACAATATGAGCTCAGATACCAATATAACTTGCTAATTATTGGGTCCCCATTGCCTAAAACAGTATGTAACCCAGGGCAGATGTTCAATAAATAATAATTGAATAACTGACTGTATCTATATTAAAGTAGTCACATACTAAAATTGGTCTCACATTGTGACTAAATCGCAAATCCCAACTATACTAGTTTTAAAAGCCATATTTTCTTCACACAAAATTATTCAGGACACAAGAGTGAACTGAGGGCCTCCCTTGGTAGCACAGTGGTCAAGCGCTGCACTGTGGAGCAGCGATGAAAGTTTGACACCCGGCCGGGGAGATTCCCACATGGCGCAGCAGACCTCTCCTGCCTCACCCGCTGCTCCCCTCAGCAGTGTATTTCCGTGGATCTGCCTGTTCTGCTCTCCACTCTGTCTCTGATGAACCCTCTCACCGCCCCATGCCTCTGGCCTGTACCCCAGCTTGTATGCATAAATAAATAAATCTTTAAAAAAAAAAAGAGTGAACTGAAATGCTAATCCTTAGCCACCCAAGCTTAACTGGGTTAACTGGGTTCAGAAGGAAGCTAAATGGATCCATGCTGATTTCATGGCTGATTATGTAAGTCCAATCCCCACTGACATGAAATCAGATGGAATGCATCAGCTTCCATGGAGTTTCTAACTCCAATTCTGTGATTTTGTGTGTAATACACACACACACACACACACACACACACACACACACACAAATTCTTAACATATTTTCAATATTCTGAAAAATAAAGTCGATGAAATTATGTCTAAAAATGTCCCTGACAGAAAACAGAACACATTTCATGTTTAAAATATGCCTTATCCAATGTAGTGCCAAAACCTGAACAAGAACCTGAGAAATGGTATGTACTGGATGAGAAAACAGTTAAGAGGCAAGTCTTAGTTTTTTCTCAGTTATAACAGTTTCAATTTAGGAAGGAAATTCATAAGCAAAATCCATCATTTTTTGGCTTTAATTCCTTAAAAGAAAATGCAATTGAAAGACACCACACAAACCAACAACAAAAAAAAAGGATGTAGAAAAAAACAGAGAAGAAAGTGCAATTCTTTATGATGTGTAGCGTAGAAGGGGAGTATGCAGGAAATCAACAGATAAAAAATATAATTGAAAAATCAATCATTGATGAATGCTCCAAAATGGTAATTAAGAAAGTAAGATGCTAGAAAAGCATCTAGAATAATAAAATACTGAGGAGAAAATTTAAAGTAGGAGGTAAAAGACTTGAGTACTGAAAATTATAAAACAGGGAAAGGAATTAAAGATCTGACTAGTATTCTTAGTAATTAAATTTCATATATTCAAGTTCACTTCAAAGTAATTTTAATGACTGCTTTCTCCTATAGCTCCATACATTTTATAAAGTGCCCCTATGTATATACTTTTTTATTATCTATTTCATTAAGGACCCTACCAAAAATAGGTTATCAAGGATGCAGAAGTTGGGAAAAAGGGACCAAAGTTGTAAAGGCCAAAATAAACATGATGAAAGTTGAAACTTGTCAACATCTTCTCAACTTTAGTTATGCTCTGTAGTTAAAAGGTAGTTTTTAATAAAACATGTAAAATACTTTAGAAAAACTCACTTGATTCACAATGGGACACAGGATTTTTTTCACAGTCTTAGTGAAATACTATTGCCAAAAATGGGGGAAATTATGTGGGCTTTTAAATATCTGGTTCTGTCTAACTTGTGTTACAAATGCCTAGAAAATGACAGTTTAATAGAATCCTTTTGAGAAAGTCCAGTACCTGGAAGATGATTTTGAGCAATCTCTCATCACATTTGAGCCTGAAGAAGTTGGTTCAGTATCTTCATTTTGCCTTCTTAATTCTTTCTCTCTGTTCATTTCTTCCTCCTTTTCTCTTGCTTCTGAAAAGATTAAAAAATATTACCAATAGTCAGACTTTAAATTTGGCTGAAAATAAACATAGCATTGCTAGTAACAAAAAAAATCATCACGCTAAATGCCCAACACTGGGAAAACAACTGAATTACTGTATGTCAACATATCAATTTAACATACCATCCACTAAAAACAGTGATGGGGGGCCTCCCCGGTGGCGCAGCGGTCAAGCACTGCGCCGTGGAGCTGTCGGCAGCAGCAACGCGAGTTCGAAGCCCGGCCGGGGAGATTCCCACATGGCGAGGCAGACCTCTCCTGCCTTGCCCGCTGCTCCCCTCAGCAGTGTGTTTCTGATCTGCCTGTTCTGCTCCCCACTCTGTCTCTGGTGAACCCTCTCGCCACCCCACACCTCTGGCCTGTACCCCAGCTTGTATGTATAAATAAATAAATAAATAAATAAATAAATAAATAAATCTTAACGATGGCTTTAAAAAAAAAAAGTGATGGGAAATTTACAAATCTGGAATATTACCAGATATGCTAAGGAAAGTTAGCATATGAATAGTACGTGAACTACAATGGCACTATGTAAAAAGATATGGAAGGGAGAAGTAAAAAGGAAAGCATTCAAAGATAAGGTTTTGATTAATTTCACCTTTTTAATATCCCCAAAAGAATATTTTTTAATCATGGCTCACTATAGCAGTATGCAGAATTGTTTTCATCTATGTACACTTGAAAACAATTTTTAAAGTACTTGCTATAACATTAAATCATAATCTAATCCATATATCCACCAGTGCTTCAACCTTCTCCAAAGTCTTCTAAAATCTCCGCTTATTTCAAGTCTTGAGGCCTAATTACAGAAGGAAAAGCTTGCAGACCTTTTTTTTTTCATGTAAAATTTAGTCTTCAGCAACTTGACAACTGTCTTCAAATTTTTGAATAATAGAGCAGCATCCCACTTTTTAATGTTTTTAATCCTAAATTTAGCACTTTGCACATTTCTCAATTTCCCACACTGAATTTTTGGTCAGAGACTTCCTAACAAAATCATGAGAAATTTTCAGGTACATTAGGTTTCTAGAATTGTTTACCTTGAAAAGTTGCTTACTTTTAATCTTTCTCCTCTGATAATTTCACTCTACAATTGGGGGCACACAGGAAGGAAAGGAATTATTTAAATAGTCTGCTTGTCAACTGCCACCATCCTCAATAACCTGAGATAATCTTTAACAATTTCTCCTTTAATAATGAAAAATGATCCACCCAAAGTTAAGTAGTATCAAAAGAGCATTTACTGATAGGAACGCAGTACTCTTTAGGGTCTTTTGTTGCTAGGAAACAAAGGATTAGGGACAAGAAATAACTAGCACAAGCAACAAGTAACTAGTTTTTCATTTCAAATATGGAAGATAGAACTCTCCAAGAAGATGTAAGGCAAATGCTATAGCTCTAACTGATGTTGATTTTTCTTCCATGTTCTCCACTAGGCTGCGTCAACAATTTTGCATCTGATGCTGGAGGAAGTTGAAAAAAAGAAAAAAGTAAAATCCAAAAATAAGAATGGCGGGCTTAGCTATTGCTTGCTCCGTTTTTCATCCTGCTTCTCCAATCACTCCCTCCACAGCCCCCAAGACTGGGTCGGAGGGAGGCACATAGGGGATGGCGAGGCAGTTATACTTGTACTCTTGGCTCAGGTCTTAATACCAAGGCTCATATTATTAGTCATCCCAAGAAACATTTCCCCTTGCTTAGAAAACCACAATTTTCTCCGCCTAAGGCAGCACTGTGCTTCAGGAGATGCTGGATCCCTCCCTGCCCAGAGGGAGCTTGGTTTCAGGACAACCATGTGCTCTGGTTCTTGCCAAAGTCAACCATAATGTGCAATATCAGTAAGAACTGAGGGGAGGACTGGCGGAAGTACGTTTGAGAAAGGTTGTCTTACTCCTTTTTAGAATATATTTTTTAAGATACACAAAGCAGTCTCTTTTCAGTCTACAAATGTGGTAATCAACATATAATAAAATTTCAAGGGCAATTTGCAGTCATGAGCACAGTCAGTTTAGGGCTTTTTGTAAAAGCAGTAAGAAGGGAAAACCTCCTGTCTTCGAGTCAGGTTTTAAGATGAAAGAGGCCCATTCCAGAGTCCCTGCCATGTGCTAGACTATATTTTTCATATTTGAGCCATTTTTATTAGATCTTCCATGACTTCTTTGTAAGGAGCCAAAAGCCTCTTAGGACCAGCCTTAACTTGACAATAATAATAGCAAATAGTTACATGGAGCTTACTGTATACCAGGTATTGTTTTAAGCACTTCCTATAAATTAACTCCTCTAATCTCCATTAAAATCTCCACAGAAATCTTTTTCAGCTTTTGTTGAGGTATAATTGACAAATAAAATTGTACCTTACAATTTTAAAGTGTACAACAAAATGATTTGATATAATACATTGTGAAAGGACTCTTCCCCCTGGTGCCAATAAACACATTTTTACCACTCCCGTTTTTTGGATGAGAACATTTCATTCTACTCTTAGCACACTTTAATTATATAAGGTGGAGGAGGCACTACTATTCTCACTATACAGTTGAGGAATCCAAGTCATAGAGAAGTTAAATTAATAGAGCTATTAGGTTCCAAAGCAGTAAACGACACTCCCCAACTGGATCTTTCCTTGATGTGACCAGATTTTCTAGAGACCTCAAAATTATCCAACAAGCACTACCTCCCATACATGATGGTGAGTCTGCTGCTCCCTCCAAAAGGCAGAAGTACTGCCCTTCATTGCCTGCTTGTCACCAGACTATCTAGAATTTGTGATCCATCCCCATCTAGCCAGAGCTCCTCACCAGCGATTAAATACGTCAAATTACTGCTGAATCCCAGTGAAGCATCTAATTTTTCAATATAAAAACTTTTTTATACTAGCAAGGATTTTCTATTCAGAAGTTCCTCTGTCAGAGGAAAAAAGCAAAAACATTTTAGGGGAAAACTAATTTTTTTCCTCATTATTGGCTAAGGATAAAAATGAGAAGGAAAAAAGAAGTCAATAGACTGTAGCAACCTGACAAAGAGGTTTGCTTCATGCATTTTTATTAAGTGCGGAACTAAGTACACTGTAAACACTGTAGAAATGCTTCCATGTTCCCTTAACAAAAAATAAATTAACCTATTCCCTAACACCTCACGTATTTGCTATCTTTCCACTTGCAAATAGCTACCAATTCTGGATAACTGTAAAAGTAAGCCATCTGTGCATGCCTTTTGTCTCGCTTTAAGAGTAAACTCAGCAGTGTATTTCAGTTGATCGGCCTGTTCTGCTCCCCACTCTTGTCTCTGGTGAATTCTCTCTCACACACACACACATACACACACCCACATCTCTGGCCTGCACCCCAGCTTGTTTCCATAAATAAAAAATAATAATAATAATAAAGAGCAATCTATCTAAAACTACTATGTCCCATCTGTACTGATTCATACAAATTACAGATTCAAATTATTGTAATTTGGCACCTGGAAATCTCAGAGTCAATCATTTTAGCAACCACTTAACTAAGAAAAAGTAAAAGTTAAGATGAACAAAAAAATTAAATTACATTTTTAGAAATATACACTAGTATATCAGTTAAACTGATGTATAATAACTCACTGGTCTACCAATTTCACTTTAACTATGTTAGTTACATTTCTCCATTAAATACATAGGGATATACTATGTATCAAGCTCTGTATTAGGCATTTAAGTATAAAAATGAAGAACAAGGTAATTATCCTCAGACATGAGCAATATTATAATAATTGTATAATATTTTTTAAAGTGTTATGGAAACAAAAGCAAAGAACAGTTATGTACAGAGAGGTTTTGAAATAATACCTAGTAGAGGTAAAATAGTGAGGCCTTAAAGGATGAGGTAAGAATAGCTAGGAAAAATGTTTCAGGTTAAAAAAAAAAAAAGCTCTTCTAATTTCTAAAATCTTTGGAATAATTTTTCTTTTCAGGATGACTAAATCATACATTGAAATCATATTCAAATCCTATCTTTAATCATTTTTTCAAAGAAGCTTTTTCCAGTCCAAATGTCAGAGAAGGTTCATAACCTCTACGTTATGGCCACACTCAAAGTAAGCAATTGAATAGAATTTTTCTTTCCCATTTATCTCCACACAGCATGGCATTTCTAAAAAAGGGTCTGTCTTTCCTATGTCCTAGATATATTTAAAGCATTCAGGAACAAAAAATAAAAACTATTTGTATCACTATTATCTTCTGACATTTTTTTTTTTAAAGATTTATTTTTTATTTATACATACAAGCTAGGGTACAGGCCAGAGGCGTGGGGCGGCGAGAGGGTTCACCACAGACAGAGCGGGGAGCAGAACAGGCAGATCAGAAATACACTGCTGAGGGGAGCAGCAGGCGAGGCAGGAGAGGTCTGCCGCGCCATGTGGGATTCTCCCTGGCCGGGCGTCGAGCTCGCATCGCTGCTGCCGACAGCTCCAAAGCCTAGCGCTTAACCGCTGCGCCACCAGGGAGGCCCATCTTCTGACACTTTATATAATGCATATCTTGAGATTTTATAGTCATTCATCCTTTCTACTAAGGCATTGAACAACCACAACACTTCATATCCATATACACAGTTACACTGGCTATTAAAAGGGACCAAAGTTCTTATTTTCCTCAAATCCGATGTCAATGCCCAGGGAAAGATTCCAACACCAATAATGAGATACATAATGCACAAATGAGAGTTTCTGAACTTTTCAGAAAAAAATCAAAGAGCAGGCCAAGTCCAAGAATGTAACATTAAATCAAGAAGTTCAACCCATTTAATTCATCCACAAACATCATAAGGAGAACATTGTTTTGACATAATTTTTCAAAATTAAAAAAAAATCTGTTATCTCTTCACTAGAATGCCTTAGTTGCAAAATATATACATGCTTTAGTAAGAAAAATGACAAGAATTAAAAGTGATATTTATAGTCATTTACTGTTTAAAGGTCTTATGCCCAACATCTTACTCTCTTCAAGAGCCTTCTAAAGAAGATCTTACCATTTTCACCTAACAGATGAGGAAATGAAGGATCAGAAGTATGAAAACTCATCCAGTATCACTCATCTACTTCAATGTGGTACCATACCCTCAAACCTCAGCCTACAAACCACAAATCACAAGCTCTTTCCAATTGTTCATGCCACTTTAAAATATTTTCCAAAGAAGCACGGTTCATTTAGTATAAAGTAGTATTACAGTTCTAAATTTAATTAAATCTCCTCAAATATACAGAGACGTTGATGTACGTGTGTATGTGTATGAGAACCAATCTAGCAAGGGATGGTACAAGGGACTATAAAATGTATGTGAACAAACAATCCCTGTCCAAAGTATTTTGTATCCATCTTAAAAGAAATAAATACAAGATGAGGGCACCCAAACATTACCTCAGTTAAAAATAAATTAAAGCTTAAGTAATACAAAATAGCTATACTTTAAGTATTCAGAAAAAATGTTTATAAATTATGTGTTTGAAGCTTTTGTAAATATGCTTCAGATAACATGTCTATGTATCTAGTCTGATGACATTAAATTACTCAATATTTTTAGATGTGATAATGATACTTTCATTTTTTCAGGGATCCATACTAAAGACATATACTAAAATAATGAGTGTAGGATTTGTGTCAAAATAATATAAAAGAAGTGAATATTTACAGTAGTTTAGTATGTTTTCTAGGTACAAAGAGTTCATACTATACTTCTGTACATGTTTAAATTTCACATAATAATGAAAGCTTTTTCATGGTATATAAAGATAAGCTGTGTTTTCATGACATAAAAACTGTTACTCTTCCAAAGACCAAAAACATTTGACATCAAGCTTCCTACTCAAATATTAAATATTATTGCTACATAAAACATATAATTTTAAAACCAACAATGACAAGTACCAGAACAACATTCACTTAAATTTTTTCCAGGAGCCCTGTCTCTGATTTCTAGTCTGTTCTGCTCTATCAAGTTACATCTACCCCTTTTGTCAGGTAGTAATGATCTGAATCAGATCCAAAGAAAGCAGTAGAGGAGTTTGTCTCCTTTGAAGACCCTAGAACTGCCAACCACCAGGTATCAAAACAGAGAGTCTGAATTAGAGCCTTCATTAAAGTCTGATACAACTCATTAATGCAGAGATTCAACAGCAGCAGGCACATTCACTGTATGTCTCAATTTTCTATACTGTCTGGGTCAACAGTCAATGGTGTACACAGCTCTGAGAGCCACCTCTCGCCCAGCCTTCCAAATACTGGTTCCGCTGTAAGCAGGAAAGAAAAAAATGAAATGAGAATCAGAGGTGGGAGGAGAGGAAATAAACTGCTATTCTGATTCATATAAATTAATTTAGAATCCTTGTTTGTTCATAGCACACGCTTCCAAAAGATTTTAGCACTCAGTTCTTCTTATCCTATTTAGATGCAACTTTCACCAAGTTAAAAAATAAAAGTCTTCTACCTCTACTTCCAAAGGATCCAACACAAACGAACTTTTAACAATTTAGAAATTTTTTTTCAGTCTCATCATTGTCAACATACTTGCATAATGTGTATACAACATCCAAACCAATAAAAGAGCAGATATTGAACTCCTTACCCAGTGTTTTCCGACTTCTTTCCACAGCTGTTCTTCGAGTTTGTTCAAACATTGCTTCCAAATCAAATGTGCGAGCTTTTTTCCCTAAAATAGGAATAAGAAGCAGACTGTGATCTTGCAATAATAACCTGGCCAAACTTTAGGTATTCAATAATTGCCACTTAGTCTAATTTATAGCACAGCCACCGATAGCCAAAAATTTACCTTCCAGGGTATTTTTAATGACAATCTCATCGTTAAGTACCATCCAACTTTCCAATACTCCTCTAATTTATCTAGACCATAATCCTTGAAACTACACATGGCATGGTAGGCAAAATAAAGAATGCTCATTCCCTAATTTCTGAAACTGTGAATGTTAACATTACATGGCAAAAAGTACTGTAATCAAGAATATGGAGGGGCCTCCCTGGTGGCGCACCGGGTTAAGCGCAGCACTATGAAGCTATCCAGAGTCACTGCAGCACGAGTTTGATACCTGCCCAGAGAGATTCCCACATGGCACAGCAGACCTCTCCTGTCTGCTCCCCTCAGCAGTGTACTTCAGTAGATCCGCCTGTTCTGTTCCCCACTCTG
This sequence comes from Scalopus aquaticus, assembly GCA_004024925.1. NCBI lineage: Eukaryota > Metazoa > Chordata > Mammalia > Eulipotyphla > Talpidae > Scalopus > Scalopus aquaticus. The sequence continues at coordinate 4,744 of PVIJ01020623.1, read as the reverse complement.
TCTCTGATGAATCCTCTCACCACCCTCACCTCTGGCCTAAACCCCAGCTTGTATGCATAAATAAATAAATCTTTTTTTTAAAAAAAGAATATGGAGGATTTTAAAACAGGGAGATTATCCAGGTTGGCCCAATCTAATCACAGGAGCCCTTACAAACTAAGATGCTGAACCCATACAGCAGGAGAATCAGAAACAACTGAACTATGAAAAGGACCTAAAACACTATTATTTCCTTAGAAGATGTAAGGCAACAAATAATACATAAACCTTAAGGTGCTAAACATTTGCATCTAATAGACATTAAGGAAACAGGGCCTCAGTGACCAAAAACCACAAGAAAGCCAATTCTGAAACCTAAGTGAGCCCTGAAGCAATATTGTATTTGTTTTCACAGCCTTTTTTTTTTTTTTTTTTTTAATAATACCTACTCTGTCTTGGCAAGGATATGGTAAAACTAGCATTCTTCTGTACTAGTGATTTTGGTATAAATCGAAACACTACTTCTGAAGGGCATTATAACAGTATGTATCAAGAAGTTTTAAAAGATACATATTTAATTTTTTGTTACTTTTTAATATTTGCTTTTTTTATGAAAGTAGTCCCACCTTTATCAATTTGGTCTAGGGAAATATGCATACGTTTCCTTTTAAAAAAGGAAATAAGAGAGTTATTTATTAAAATGTACATTTTAGTATTACTGATAACAGAAACTGTGCAGGAGAAAATTTTAAAATATTACAAATGATGGTGCGTCTATCAGTGGGCTACAATCCAGTTATTAAAAATCATGTTTTGGAAGAGCATTTTATAATATGGGAAAATCCTCAAAATATTAAGAATTAAATAAATATGTTCAATTAGAAATGATATATAATTATACATAAATTGCCATAAATGAATATACGAACGAACGAACAAGAGACCTGGACACATTAACCTGATGTCTGTTCTGACCAAGACCCAACAGAAATGGGGTAAGAAAACAATTCTTATTTGTTAATGTCTGGAAAAATGACTACGTGTTTGTTTAAAGTCTTTCTTCCTCTCACAACGTGCCAGGACTAGGCTCTACAGAGGTACTGGAGTGAAGACTGCAGGAAAAACGGCCTTAATCAAAAGGACTTAATAACCATTATAACATCACTTACAGGCCCGTTTGTGGCTAGAAGGTTCGACACGTCAGACAGCTGTCAATGGTTAGCTCTCAGTCTCGGGATGCACTGACACTGCTCCCTCCACCCGCCAACACACCCGAAGTGTCACCTGAGCTGATCCCCAGAGATAAGGCGTTAAGAGGATGGGTGGCTAAGAGAGTGGAGAAATTGCAAGCTGTGCGCTCGCGCTGAACTAGAACCTGGCACATGAAAGGGGAGAAACAGCGGACAGCTCGTCTCCCCTCTCCACCTGCGGTGACCCTGGAAACTTCTACACCCGGGGCCGGGGCGATCCGCGGGCAGACACTCACCGAAGCCCGTGAAGCCCATGGTGACCGCCAGCTGCGGGTCCGGTCCCGCCGCGTCCGAGCCTGTCACTGGAGCAAGAGGAGAAGCGAAGGCGTCATTAGTGCGACGCCCAGGCCCCCGGCGCGGCCCACTCCACCCGGCCAGCCCCTCGAACCCACCTTCGCTGGGCCCCGGGCGCTCCATGGCCCGCGCCGGTCGCAGGAAGAGCAGCAGCACAGCCCAAACAGCTGCAAAAATCTCGCGGCAGAGCCGGCAGGAAGTGTCGCCTCGCAACGTCAGCGTCGCTGCCAACGCCAAGAGCGGCGCCTCGGCGGGGCGGCTCGGGCTCGCGAGCAGCGCCGCCCCAGGCGGGCGGGGAACACGCGCCGCCCAGGCCACCGGCCCGCTCCACCCGGGGCTTGGAAACGCGATCTGGAGCTTCCGTAACACCTTCAGCTTTTTAAACGCGTTTACTGCCAGTATGACACCCACTCCGCAGAGAATTCTAAAGAGAAGCCAACAAACTCCCTTTGTGTTTTGTCCTCTAGGAGAAAATTTCCAAAATTCTCCACCTTTTGAGTATTTTTAAATTTAATGTTTAAATTTTTCTTTAGTATCACTTCAAGTGATATTAGCATCGTGCATATTTGAAAAATTAAACGAGATCTACTACATGACCAAAAGCGCTCAGAAGCCAAAAAGAACTGAGTAGCTAAGAATTGTCAGAAAATGCTCTAAAGTTCATACCCTTTGCTGAAGCCTACCAGCCATGCTTAAGTATTCACATATTTTCACTTCATATCAGTTTTAATTTCTCTACAACTCCTTATCTATGACCTGAATGAATGGTATGTTGTTTATATGTCTGAATTCTAGAAAAGCTTGTATAGTCCTAATAAATGCTACTGAATGAACACATGGTCATACTTACTAGCTCCACTAGAATCTTAGACTCCGATCTTAAAGTATGCTTTATCTATATACCCTAAATGATCAAATCTAATAGTTCCATTCTTTAGAATAAAATTCAAAATTAAACCTTCAGAGCCTTTCCTACTTAATCTTTTTTTCTATTTTCTACATCTTCTTTGTTATAAGCAAGCTCAGAATATAAAGTCCTAAAAGCTCTGACTCTTCACCAATCCCCATGCACTTCATTTAACACTACTGATCCATCAGTTCTCAAACTTCTGTCGACATGAGCACATTTATGTTACAGAGCTCCAGTTATGTTAGATCCCTCTATCTTGCAATCTAATAGTGTCCTTCCTTCACAGTACACTGGGGGTGGGGGGAGAGAAACAGTATTTTTAAATGAATAGCAAAAATATAGTAGTTGGGAAGGCAAAAGTCACTTCTCTACAGGATGTTCTAAAACTTGAAACAACAAAATTTGGCTTCCTCCCAAGAGATTACTAGACCACAGAAGTCAATCTGAACTCCAGTTAACAAACCTGATTCACTGTGTGTCTAACAAGTTGTTAATGCCACAATTTCTTTTCTGAGTACAGAGAAGCAGGGTTTAGAATGTGAAACTTTATCAGTACAGTTCATTTTGTAAACCCAAACCCCGAGCTTATAGCTATTTCAGTTCCTCAGTAGTCAAGGACTTGTGGGTGATACATAATTTTTATGAAGATTTTAATTTTTTTACAATTTAAGATTTGTAAAAAAGGCTGAGGGGAAGGAAAGCGATTTCCCATATATTTTCTGCCCCTACATCTCCAAAGCCTTCTTCCTTATAACAACCACCCTACAGTGGTACATTTGCTATAACAGATGAACCTACCTGACACATCATAATCAGCCAAGTTCATAGATTACATTACAGTTCACTCTTGTGCTGCACATTTCATAGAATAAGACAAATATATGACATGTATCCATTATTATCTAGTGTATATTCACTACCTTAAACATCCTCTGTGCTCTGACTATTAACTCCACCCCTTCCCCCCAACCCTAACCAGACACTGGTGTTTTTACTGTCTCCACAGTTTTGCTTTTTCCAGAATGTCATACAGTATGTATTCTTTTCACATTGGCTTCTCTTACTTAGTAACACACAGTTAAGGTTCCTCCATGTATTTTCATACCTTAATAACTCATTTCTTTCAGTTGTGTAATATTTTATTGTCTGGATGACCCCACAGTTAACTTGTTGTACTGAAGGACATCTTGATTTCTTCCTAGTTTAATATGAATAAAGCTCTTATAAACATCCACACAGATTTTTGTGTAGACATTAAGTTTCGGCCTCCTTTGGGTAAATATTAAAGAGAAAAGCTGCTGGATAATATATTAAGTATATGCTTAATTCTGTAAAAACGAACCCCAAAAATTTGTCTTCCAAAGTGACTGTAATATTTTGCATTCCCATTAGCAGTGCATGAGAGTTCCTATTAGCCTGCACTGTCACCACCATTTGGCGTTGCCACTTTTGCAGATTTTGGTCATTTTAATAGGTATGTAGTGGTATCTCATTGTTTAATCTGAGTGCTCCTGATGACATGAAGGGGATCATCTTTTTATAGACTCAGTGGCCATCTTTGGTGAGGAGTCTGTTAAGGTCATTGGTCCACTTAAAAAATTACATTTTTGTTGTTGAGTTTTTCTTATATGTTATGTTTTGAATGCTTTTCCTACTGGGTGGTCAACCGTAAAACAGTCCCTCTACTATATGGTGGAAATGAAATGATTAATTAGAATAGCGTTCCTTCTCCGTAACCGGAAATAAAGCAAAGCAGCAAGCCCTTCGCAGCGAAAGCATAAATCGCTTAAACGCCTCATTCTTCACAGTAACAGGTCATAAAGCAAATGATAGCAACACACAAATAGAAAAACCCAATGCCTTTTAATTTACACTCTAAGTCCATTAGAAATGCAGTGACATTCTGGGCATATCAAAACTGTTTCTGACATGTTACCACTTGCACAAGGGATGTGGAGCTTTGGGACACCAAAGAAATTGACCAGCATGCTCTTAGCTGCGGTTGCGGGATTCCGACCTGCGAAGCTCGAGGCAAAGATCGAGCTGGCGCGCGCTTGAAACTGACGGATCCAGAGCAGCCAACGCTGCCCGGGTCACTCCGGTTTGTTACAGACCTGTCCCGGCTCCCTCCCCATCCTCCCCACCCCTGTCCCGCCCCTCTCCTTCCCCAACTCCCTACCTGCCCTTGCCCCCGTCGCCCCACTACTGCCCCCTCCCGCACCTCCCCCCTACCCCAAACCCAGCCAGCCCCCCGGAACGCACCCCGCGCTTACTCGCCCCACCCCTTTATAAAGCACAGCCTCCTCGACTG
>PVIJ01020622.1:0-20514 GCA_004024925.1 Scalopus aquaticus | reverse complement strand
ATGGTGAACGTTTTCATCAAGATATCGCATCAATGGAACAAAGATACCAGGGAAAATGGTCCACTACAATGCTGGCTGACTACTGCTGGACACTCCCCAGAGATGCTCCTGAACAGCTGTACAAGAGACAAGCGAAGAAATCTAAGAAGTAGTCTATGACTTGATTTTTTACAGGTATTAACCGTAGGCCTATTACTATGGCATGCATTTCGTGATGTAAACATCAATTTATTGCAGATTACAAAAAAACTAGAGCCAAAATTAGAATTTGACTGTCATATTTGTGTTGAGCGCAAATTGATAGGAAATGACTAATTTTATTTCAGTAACATGACTTCTGTAAAAATTTGTTGACCAGTGATTGGCATGCATTTCGTGATATAAACATCAATTTATTGCAGATTACAAAAAAAATAGAGCCAATATTAGAATTTGACTGTCATATTCGTGTTGAGCACACACAAACTGATAGAAAATGACTAATTTTATTTCAATGATATGACTTTTGTAAAAATTTGTTGACCAGTGTTGCTGGTTTTAGTTTTATTAGGTTTGAAAGTCTTCTCTAAACCTTTCACTATAACTCTTAAAAACCCTAAATATACCCAAAGAATATTGTTTATGTAATATAATGATCTCATATTTTTTCTGCTTTTATCTTTTCCTTAATATTTTGCAACATAAAATCAATTTTAATATAAAATCGTAACAGTAAAAAAGATTAATATTTAAATTTACAATTTATGGCTCATTCGAACATCCTGACAGTGTTTAAAAATCTTTAGTATGCTCTTTACTATCATTTGTTATTTAGTTTTTCTTCATTATGTGCATTGTTTTTGTTCTCTTCCTCTTGTACATCATGTCACTCCTTATTCTTTCTCTCATTTGTCCAAATGCCACTTGGTCACGATTATCTATAGCATAATATTAAGAATTACGTAGTTTTATAAGATCTGCTACAACAAAGCTTGATCTTCCCCTAAACTTCTCCTGAGGCAAATATTTTAAATGTTTTAACTGATTATTTGATAAGTATGTTTATATTTCCACTTGTTGATTTTTAAAATTTTAGGTAGACATTGTGAACTCACTACTATGAAAAAATGGGAATTTTGCTCTGTTTCGCTTTTTCTGTCCCCACTACGTCATCCCATACCCATCCATCCTCATAATATAGTTATATGGTAATTTGATTAATTTTTAATTCAGTATAGTAAGTCTTATCTTAACACTGTGGATAGGTTCTTGGAACTGTCACTTTAAGTGAAACAATATATAAGCAAACCAATTTTACTAAGCAAAATTGATGTAAACACAAATTAAGTTCCTATGATATATTTCTGGTCACAAAAGCATCACCAAATTTCTAAAGATCGTAAACACTTCTAATACTAAATAATAATTTGCATTTTTACAAATTACTTAATTATTAAATAATCATTTAATTCATTCATTTCCCATCCTGCTTTTTCCAGTTTAGGGTCATGGGTGACTTGATCCTATCCCAGTAGATCAGGGACCAATCCTGACAGGACAGCATTGACTCACAGGGCATGCTCACACTTATTCACGCTGGAGCAGTGTAGACATGCCTGTGAATCTAATGTGTATCTCTTTGGGATGTGGGAGAAAGCCAGAGTGCCCTGAGAAAATCCATGCAAATGTGGGAAGAATGAGCCACACAGACAGTGGCCCTAACTGGGAAATGAAGTTTTTTTCCTCATCAATATTGTAAAGAAATGATGTTGAATGAAATGACATTATTTGAAGACATGCTATATTTAGATTAATATTTTTATGTAAACATTACAGCTGAACCATATAGCTTTAGAGTGAGAAAGAGAATAAGACCACATGCTCATATATTCCCTTACCATGCTAAACATATAAAACATGCTTTCAATCACTGTGTTAATGTAATTGTGTGGTAATTCCATAACTTCTACCATTTCTGAGTAAGTTTCTATTCATTTTTCTACTGATTGTTATATGTCTGTGTTATATATATCTATATCTCTATATATCTCTATATATCATATATAGATATATAGACTATGTTATATGTCTGTTTAATTTTGATAAACAGAGGCTGCACATTGTGAAGTTTGTGTTGTTGCCACTGGATTTTTTAATAGTTATTCAAATAGTGTTGGATTTTGATCTGATGCAGTGGGTTACTTGGAATCAATCTCAGCCGGATCCTTTTGAGGCTTGCTTTTTAGCTTTCTAAGGGTAATCTTGGTTTTCATGCTAATTGAACTCCTTACTAAGATAGCATTCTTGAAATGAATCCACTGCATGCCCCATGTATTATGAGGTCTTTTTGCTCTGACTAGTGGGACCACAAATCATTCTCAATTGCAGGGATTGTCTAGCTACACTTTTCTGGTAGTTCTTTCCTTGTTCTTGGGTAGTTTCTTCTCATATATGTGCAGATCAGTATTCTGCTAAAGGTTCAAATGAAACTCTCTGATGATCTTTGGGGCTCAGCATTTCTCTCTGCTAGCACTGTGGCCTCTTTGGCCTTCTGGATTGTTTCTGTTTCCTCTACTCATCCACACCAGAAGGTTCTGTTCAGGTTTTACTTTCCTGTGTTGTGCCACAGTAACTTTGAATAGATTTGGATGGCAGTATTTAAATATATTAAACCCACATGTTGCATTTAACTTAGTTAATAGTTCAATCTTTTGGCTGCCAGCTGTTAGTTTTTTTGACTTACTTTGTTTTATGTATTTAAATACCTTATAGTTTCTTTTTTTTTAAAGATTTATTTATTTATGCATACAAGAACTGGGGTGTAGGCCAGAGGTGTGGGGTGGTGAGAGGATTCACCAGAGACAGAGTGGGAGCAGAACAGGCAGATCTACTGAAGTACACTGCTGAGGGGAGCAGTGGGCAAGGCAGGAGAGGTCTGCTGCGCCATATGGGAAGCTCCCTGGCAGGGTATCAAACTGGTGCTGCAGTGGCTGCTGATAGCTCCACAGTGCTGTGACTTAACCTGTTGTGCCACCAGGGAGGCCCAAATTACAGTTTCTTAAATAACTTTCGTGAGAATTTATTATATTTTTTAAAATATTACAAATTGTACAGGTAAATGAAATAATTGAATATGTTTCTTTTCTTCTTAGCTATCGTGGAAGGGTCAACCTTGGATGAAACCACTTCGGACAGAAAATTATCAGATGTATCAGGAAGCCATGTAAAACATAAGAGAAAACGCACTTTTTCTTTTAGATCACCTGAACTGTCATTATCCCAAAAGTTAAGTGGAAATGACCTCCAGTATCATAAAATTGTGGAGAATAATGACCTCAAATTTAAAGGCTCAAAAAGAACTTTCCAAACAAGAAAATACCTGGATGGGGTTGATAGCAGTGATGTAGGCTTCCAGGAACCATATTCAAAGGAAGGAGTAAACCTTAAGAGAAGTTTGGAGAAAGTTGAAATTCATGATTCAAAATCAAAGCCACAGAACTTGAAGAGTATTAGCAGACTCAAAAAGTCCCTGGATAAAAGTGATACTTTTAGTATCCCAAAACTTCAGAAACCATCAAAGACAAGGCATTCCAGCCTCCCTAAACAGATTTCATTTAAGGAAAAAACTACAATTAATGCATTGGGTCAGTATCATATATATATATATATATATATATATACATAAGTCAAAATCTAAGTCCTTGAGTTCTTGTATTATCACAGAAATGATGCAGATCACTTAGGTCATCACAAGCATTACAGTTGTCAATACTCTGGGTAACCACCACTTCTGGTACTTAAGGTAGTGATTACAATACTGTGACTTTGATGGAAGTTCCTTTTAGATACTCCCTTTTTGAGGAGCCTAACTTTGGCTGACAAACTTACTCAGTGATTAATTATAGTCATTTAAGTTCCCTGGAAAGTAGAACATCTGTTTTCCTTTGGAAATACTTATTTTGTAATTTATTTAGCCATGTATGTAAGATGTCTATGTCAGACATTATCGCTTAGGGATGTAAAAATATCAAAAGGAAATAATACTATGTCTCCGGTTCCCAAGACTTCATGGTCTTCTATGGTTTCTCAGTCAATATATGTTTTCTCCCATCTGTTCTCACAGAGGTACTTCATTAAACATTCCTGTAGGCTTTGGCCGATTACTTAAGTTATGTTTATTTTTGAAGAAACGTGCTGACCTTTTAATTTCATTTAGCTTTGAATGTAATACTAATTGTTAAATTGAATGCTTAATGAAAAATTAGTGATTCTTTACACTGATTATACAATGATGTATACTCTAACTTGTTTGAAAGAAGAGGGTGGTATTAAGGAGGCAGAAAGGTATTCATTCTGATTACTCATGTGCTGCTGCTACCTTATGCCTCAGGGTTCTATTTCCAAGTTCTTTGTTTCAATAAGAGCTAAAGCTCTGGTTAGAGGAATAATGGAGTAGTAGGAACTTAGCCACTGAGAAGAGATCTCAGAAGAAAGCGATTATCTACCTCTCCTAGCTAGTTGTCACGAAAATCAAATCATATCACCTACCACTGCTGTACTTAATGTTCTGTATCTAGAGCAGTATGAAAAAGTTTATCTGGCTTAACTTTTCCAAATAAATTGGTGATAATTGAGCATATGTTAAATCTAACTTGATTTACATTTTAAAACATTTTTGACCCTTCATTTTTTAAAATTGACGTAACTTGTTTACGTTGTTGTTTGTGTTTTAGAAGTATGAAATAATTATTTCATTATATATATGTATTTTTTTCATCATTGTTCATTTTTGTACGATGTTTGATTTCTCCTCTCAGGTGTAGTCCCCATAAAATTCCCACCAAGTCACCTGTGAACCGTCACTGAAGTCTCTTGTGCTCTTCCCATCCCTGTTTTAATCCCTCTCCTTCATCCTCCCCTGCTGAATGTCTCTGCTTTATAGTTTGCCTGCTAGTTTTGCCTTTTTTTTCTTCCTGATCCCTTATTTGGTTCCCCTATATTCCTCCCATAAGTGAATCCATCTGATATTTTTCTTTTTTCCTTCTGACTTAGGTATGAAATAATTTTAAATTTGTAAGAATAATACAACAGTAAAAACATTCTTATACATGTTTTAGCTCCTTTTCCAAGTGTTAAGATCTTGTAACCAAAGGACAATGATCTAAACCAATGAACACTGATATAACATTATTTAGATCTTATTCAATTTTTGTTAGTTCCATAAATGCTCTTTTTCTGGTCCAGAATCTCCTCCATCATCATACAGCATATTTTGTTGTCATGTAAACTCAGCTCCTCTAATATGGGATGATTTCTCAACCTTTCATGACATTCACACTTTTGAAGAGTACTGACATTATTTTGTATAATGTCCTTCATTTTGGGTCTTTCTTATGTTTCTTCATGAATACATTGAGATAATGCATTTTTGGTCAGAATACCACAGAAGTGATATTATTCCCACCTCAGTGCATCAAATTAAGAGGCTCACGGAGGCTATGTGTTTTCGCTTCTAGTATTTTATGATGGTGAAGGTTGTGGACTGGAATGGTAGAGTAGAGTGATGAGAAGAGGAAGAACTTTCAATTTTTACTTGGAATTCTGGAATTTAGATAAAACACATTGCTGTTTTGATCTTTGGACTCATTCTATTATAATCAGATCAAAAGAGAAAACATTCTTTTTATAAATAATAAGTAGATAAAAATTGCTTTTTGATTACTTATTATTATACAGTTATTGCTTAAGATACATAAATTCTGTTGCTGAGTTGTCCTTCACATTTTATATATTTAGAAAATGCCCTTAAAGCTATCAGTAAACTCCAAGAAGATTACATTACTGCAGAAGACCTTCAGTCTATATTGCCTTCAATAGGAGTTACTTTATCAGATAAAGAGTTCCAGAAAATTGTGACAAACACTGCTAGAAATGGTGAGAGATTGATAATGTCAATTTTTTTCAAGAAAATTGGGTACATTTATGGGATAGTGCTAAATGCTGGAATAAGTTCTCTCAACCAGGAATGGGACAAGGTGGGTCAATCTAAAGCTTCAGAATGAGGTAGATCTTGCCTTTTTTTTTTTTAAAGATTTATTTATTTATGCATACAAGCTGGGGTACAGGCCAGAGGTGTGGGAGGGTGAGAGGGTTCACCAGAGACAGAGTGGGGAGCAGAACAGGCAGATCGACAGAAATACATTGCTGAGGGGAGCAGCAGGTGAGACAGGAGAGGTCTGCTGCGCCATGTAGGAATCTCCCCCGCCAGGCGCCAAACTCAGTGTGGTCGCTGCTGACAGCTCCACAGCACAGCCCCTAACGGCTGCGCCGCCAAGGAGGCCCTAGATCTTGCCTGTTAAGACTGCCTGTCTGTATCTTTGTAGACACAGGCTCACTGTCCTTTTTTTCTTTTCCTTAATAAACTTGCTGTGTCCTGATTAAAAAAAAATTAAAAGAAGATTCAGAAAGATCAGATATACAGTAAAAAGTGGTTAAAAAAATTCTTGGGTTTTCTGGGCTAGTGAATTGATTTGGAGGAGCTATGCCTTTCATATCTCAGAATTGTTACAGTAAGGCTGTTTATTACTACCCCTACCTAGCTATGCATTTAGTGTGGGACAGGCACGGGGGACGGGGGGGGGGGGGGGGGGGGGGGGGGGGGGGGGGGGGGGGGGGGGACACGGGGGGGGGGGAGGGAAAGAAGAGGAGCAGAGGGCAAATGTTCCTATTGTAAAAAGATTAAGGCAGTAAGGCCACAATATCTAAGGAGTACAGAAATCTCCAAGCAAATAGCCTAGGGATCCAAGGAAACATAACTGGAGATTCCTAAATGTGGTGTGAGTAACGGAGCTAGGATTTAGGGCTTAAACAATTAAGACAGGCCCTTTCCATCTAGATATTAAATGGCACATACATCATCAGCCTAAGTTCAAGGCAGAGTTGAAGGAATGGGTTTTTATTTTAGAGAAGCTTTTCTATTATCAAGTAAGTGTTTCCATAGAAGAAATTCACTTGAGAGGGCACAGGAAACATTTGGGAAAAGATTGACTTTAAAATCAAAGTGAATTCTTAGAAGCTGAGCAAAACTTCTTAGCTATAGCAGAGGAAAGATTTACTTAAAAACATCTAAAGAATGGGTACTACTAAACTTATTGGGTCCTTTCTGCTGCTTCACTGTGGAGGATTTGCACCTAGGCAGCTAGATACTAGGGGTAGTTGGGTCTGTCAGGGCCAGTTGCATTGTTGTGGGGTCTAGATGGATAACACATTGCCTGGTTTTTCACTGATGGTATGAGATAGACTCCTTAACTTCTTCATGATACATCTTTGTGGAGATGTTACCTTTTGCCTGTGTCTAATAAAGTAAAGATAGTACTTTACTCAATGCTTTGGCACTATACTTTTACTTATTTTTGTTAGTAACTTTTGTAAGTATTTTTGTACCTAACTTAGTTCTTGGCACTAATATGCCCTCAATAAATGCTGAAATGAAATCAATCACCTAATTTAGAAAGATTTATGTAGGGAGACAAATGTGAAGGAGAAATAGGATGATGATGAAGTAAAGGATGATGTAATTTTCTCATAGTTGTATTAAAATGTGAATTTACCTTTTAGACAAAAACACAAAAGACTGATAAACTAAATTCTTTATTTTACAGAAGATGGGATGATGAAGATAGATGACTTTTTAAGTACTCTCTCTAAGGAGCAAAGTCTTCCTGAATATGATAGTAAGTAGGACATGTATTTTTTAAATGCTTTGGAGAGAAGAGCAGTTAGGTTGAGAAGAATCAGTTTTAAAACTGAACTGAGTTTGCTTTTTGGATAGAGCCTTAATAGTTCTGAGTTAGTTCTAACTATAGTTCTAACTATACTACTATAATACTAGTTAGTTCTAACTAATAGTTCTAACTATAACCATAGTTATCCTATGGTAAGCTATGTACCAGTTTTAAAAAGATTTGCCATACGAGGGTAATAATAGGTAAGTTGCTTATAGGGTTGTTATGTGGATTTTACAAACTGAAAAGTGCTACATAACCATACAATAATAATACTAATAATGAGGAGGCCAAATAGGTAATTTTCCCATTGTTACCAGTTGATGGGTGACTAAATTTTACGTTTTTTTAAGAACTTGTTTGAATGAAATACTGGTTTGGTTTCCTTTATTTTAGAATTTATTTTTAAATAACAATTCTGTTGAGGTAAATTTACATACATGAAGTTCATCCATGCATTGATTTTTGTTTAACTTAGAGTTGTGCAACTATTACCAAAAGCTGGCCTTTGTTTTATTTTTTTATATACAAATATACAAACAATTATTTTTGAGCAAGATTAAAGTAGAAATGAAGGACATTAGGGGTTACTGTTTTTATTTCCTCCTATTTATCCATACACTAAAAACGAAAGATGAACTTTTATCTTGCCTTAAATAGGAATTTCCACAAATCTCAGATCTTTAAAAATTTTTATTTCAATTTTTAATTGAGATATTGGTTTACAGTGTTGTTAATATTTTAGAAGTATCAGATCACCCCATCATTAAAGCATGTGAGTCCTCCCCCATAGTTCATTGTCCTCTCACCCCATCCTGTTCATTGAACCATTTTTATCATAGCTGCTTTTAAAATCTTTGTTTCAAACATAATTCTAACATTTTTGTTTTCTTGATAATTGCCATCTGTTCTCTCATTTCATTCAATTTAACACGGTTCTTGATGTTTCAATCTTCAATCTTCAAAGTTTCTGTCTTTCTGATTGAAAGCTGGTCATTTTCTTGTTATGAGATTCTTATTTAAACTTTGTTTTTACTTGGCTTTCTCTAATGTTACTTTGCCAGGTGGAAGTAAATCTCTGTGTTCTCCAGCCAGTGTTCAGTGACACCTAAGCAGTAAAAATGTATTAGTTTAAATTTATTTATTTATTTATTTTTAAAGATTTATTTATTTATGCATACAATGCTGGGGTACAGGCCAGAGGTGTGGGGCAGCGAGAGGATTCACCAGAGACAGAACAGGGAGCAGAACAGGCAGAGTGACAGAAGCACACTGCTGAGGGGAGCAGTGGGCGAGGCAGGAGAGGTCTGCCGCACCATGTGGGAATCTCCCCCGCCGAGCATGGAACTCGCGTCGCCGCTGCCGACAGCTCCAGAGTGCAACGCTTTAACCGCTGCACCACCAGGGAGGCCCTCTATTAGTTTAAATTTAATACAGGAAACACTGCCTAAATTTGTGAGGCATAGATTCCAAAGTATTATAAAAGGACATGTAAGATAGCTATTGCCAGGTAGTAATATTTTTATTTACAGAAGAAAAGCAAAAATAAATTTAACTAGGACTAAGTTGATTCCTATTTTGCTACAGAGCCTTATCCCAATTTTTCCATTTAAATTCTATTTCTGCTACTGAGAAACAGTCTGTTAGGCAATTTAAAATTGCTGTAGAATTAAATGGCAAAATTTTATAACATTCTGTTTCTATGTAATTTTAATTGTAGTATTGTCAGTACAATTAAATTGGTGCTTCCTTCAATACAGAGACTATAGCAAAGCAAAGTGATAATTTTTGACTCTGATTTGGTAACTTATTGATTTTTATATTATTAAATATTCTGGTAATGCTTTTAACCTCAACATTGCTGAAGATATTTATATTTTTGTCAATTCAGTGTTAGAACTAAAATTTATTACTCTTGACATTTTATTTTTGGCTTATATTTAATACTTATCAGCATTCTGCTTTATTTTCAGTGGTGACTAATGCCATTAAAGCCATTGATAAAATAAAAAATGAAAATGTCGATTTTGAGGATCTGAATATTTGTCTTCAAAAGTTTGGCATTTATCTTTCTAAGCCAGAATTTGAGAAGACCATGGAGTTGATTGAAGTCGATGGTAAGTGATATCTTTTCAGGAAAACTGGATTGACAAATTTGAAAAGAGGGTCGGTTTACTGTTTTTCCTCCAAATAATGACTTGATTATTTTTATTGGAAGTATTAAAATAATACCAAAAAGTACAAACATACGCAAAAGTACAAAAAAATCAAGACCCATTATCCAGAAATTATCAATATTAATAGTCTTTTCAGATTTATTTTTTTCATAGGGAAAAGTACAAACAAAACAAAAGTAAGTAGGATTTGTGATTTTGCTCTCTGAAAAGGTAGAAGTCAGGACAAAAGACATTAAATGAGGCAAAAAAAAGAATTCTTTATTTTGTCAAAGCACACAATTCATAATAAAGGTCCTAGTCTTAAGTGTCTGTGCCCCTATAGCAAAGAGGCAGCTTTCTAAAAGGAAAGTGTAGGAGTGAGTTAGACAAATGGTGGGGTTGTAGATGAAATAAGAATGGCTATTTATTATCAAAAAGAGAAGAAACAATTGTTGGTGAAGATGTAGAAAAAGAGAACCCTCTTTGTTGGCAGGATGGAAAATTGATGCAGCCCTTTTGGCAAACAGTATGGAGATGCCACAAAAATTTAATAGCTGGGTATTTACCTAAAGAATATGAGAACACTAATTTGAAGAAATATATGCACCCTCCCTGTTCATCACCGTATTTATTCACAATAGCCAAGAGCTGGAAACAACCTCAATGTCCATCAACAGATGATTAGATAAAGAAGATGTGGTGTATATATAAACAATGGAATATTATTTAGCTATTAAAAGGAAGCGAAATCCTGCCATTTGCAGCAGCATGAATGAATCTAGAGTATACTATGCTAAGCATAAGATGGAGAAAGACAAGTACCGCTTGAAGATAAACACCATATGGAAGATAAATTAATAAACAAAACAGAAACTCTGAGAACAAAATACTGTTTACTGGGGGGAAGGGGGCAGGGGAGTGGGTAAATCATGTAAAAGGGGTGAATTATATGGTGAAGGATGGAAGTTAGACTTTTGGTGACAAACAATGTAGTATATACAGATAATTTGTAGTGCTATACACCTGAAACTGATGATATAAAGCAATGTTACTTCAGTAATTAAAAAAATGGTTGTAAGTTGATAATATTTGCAGTTATGGAGAGTACCTAGCATTCATTATAATGTACTTTCTAATTTTTTCATAATAAAAAGTAAAAAAGAAATAAGCACAAATCTAAGTTGTGTTAAGACCTATGTGGAGAATATAAGATTTTTGTTAAAATGCACATAAATAACGGGAGCATATTGGTGTGACTGGTAGCCTGATGTAGGAGAAACCAGGAGTCAAAAGAACTTGCACATAATCTTTAATCTTTTCTTTCCTTTCGCGACCTTGGAGAAACAATTGAGGTAGCGTGTTTAGGTAGATTTTAAAGAACATGTAAAGTAACTCTTACTCTTCATTCCCATATCTTAGCTGTTGCACGGTCAAGGCAAGATAATGTAAGTTAAAAGTTTAAAATGTTGGATGCTTCTGACAAGGATTTTAATTGATTTTCTTTGTATTTTTATGAAGTTGAATTGTTTTTTTCTTTTTATACTCATGTTTTTAGTGGTTAATATTGGATTATCTATAACTTGTTTTGCATAATTCTATCTTTGTCACAGTTATTTAATATTTGAAGATACTGAAGAAAATGTGTTCTTTTCCCTTTAGAAATGAACAAAGTGAATTTTAAAGAATTCATTGATACTATGATGAACAACATAGAGCGCTTCCCTGAAACATTATGTATGTATGCATGTAAAAGCATCATATGTTACACTTTTGTGGGCCAAACAGTTTGAGAAAGTTTTAGAAGAGTATAATATACTTAAAAAAGCTAATCAGAAAAGTAAAATGCCTGTCTTATTGCTATTAAGTTTGACTTAAATCTTTTCTGTTACTGATCCCTAATTCTAGAATAACTTTCTTGTCCAAATGAAAGCTACCAAATCTTGGCCTTGTTATCCTCACATACTATACAGAGATAGAACCATGTGTCTGAAACTCCTTGAAGGGAAGGTTTAAAACATTGTCCCACTTTAGGAAAGTGATGTCATTTAGTGACTATAGCTGAGTTCCAATTTGTAGGACTTCTGGTTGTAGCTGTTCTATTCAATAACGTTTACTGAGCCAGAATTATGTACCCAGGTTTTTGTTAAACTGTATGTGGGCCTCCCTGGTGGCGCAGCGGTTGAGCACTGCGCTGTGGAGCTGTCAGCAGCGCGGTGCGAGTTCGACGCCCCGCCAGGGAGAGTCCCACATGGTGTGGCAGACCTCTGCTCCCCTCAGCAGTGTACCTCTGATCTGCCTGTTCTGCTCCCCGCTCTGTCTCTGGTGAACCCTCTCGCCGCCCCACGCCTCTGGCTTGTACCCCAGCTTGTATGTATAAATAAATAAATCTTCAAAAAAAACTGAGTATGCTAAAATGAAAAAGATAGCTGTTGACACTAAGAGTCTCATTGTAAAGAAATGTAAGATTATATATGTATATTTTAAATGAAGATAGTACTTTAAAAGTCAGGGCTGGGCCTCCCTGGTGGCGCAGCTTAACCGCTGCGCTGTGGAGCTGTCTGCAGGCGTGATGCGAGTTCCACCTCCAGCCGGGGAGAATCCCACATGGTGCGGCAGACCTCTCCTGCCTCGCCTGCTGCTCCCCTCAGCAGTGTATTTCTGATCTGCCTGTTCTGCTCCCCACTCTGTCTCTGGTGAGCCCTCTCGCCACCCGATGCCTCTGGCCTGTACCCCAGCTTGTATGTATAGATAGATAGATCTTTAAAAAAAAAAAAGTCAGGGCTACCTCTAAATAATATATAGTGTTGTAAACCATTGTTACCTCAAAACAAATAAAAGAAAAAGGCTAAAAATGGCACTGTGTTATATTGT
The DNA here is from genome assembly GCA_004024925.1 of Scalopus aquaticus. Classification (NCBI taxonomy): domain Eukaryota; kingdom Metazoa; phylum Chordata; class Mammalia; order Eulipotyphla; family Talpidae; genus Scalopus; species Scalopus aquaticus. The sequence continues at coordinate 7,724 of PVIJ01020622.1, read as the reverse complement.
GCTTACATATTAAACAATAGTACATTTTAAATAACAGCTATTATTTTACCTTATAAATAGATTTTGTCTTTTATACAAGGGAACATAATAGATTAAAAGATTATTTGCATTGTCAGTCACTTTATTTTTCCTAGGAATTTCAATTTCATGAAGATAAATTTTATTAGTACAGAGTTATAACGCATATTATCTTATTTATATCTGTAGTTATAGTCTCCTAATTTCCCTCACACCTGACTAGCTATTCCTTAAAAAAAATCGAGATATAATTGACGTGACATTATGTTAGTTTAACATGTATAGTGTGTTGATTTGATGCACCTGTATGTTGCAACATGATTACCACCATGATATTAACATCTCCACCCCATCACACAATTATTCCTTTTTTTGTGTGTGGTGAGAATATTTAAGATTACTCTTTTAGTGACTTCCAGGCATATAGTCCAGTATTGTTGACTATAATCACCTTGCTGGGTGTTAGGTCCCCGAAATTTGTTTGTCTTCTAATTGCAAGTTGGTGCCCTTTGACCATTATCTTCCTAATTTCCCCACCTATTCAGCCTCAGTAACCACTATCTTACTCTCTGTTTCTATGAGTTTGACATTTTCAGATTCTACATATAAGTGATGTCATGCACCATCTGTCTTTGTCTGCTTTATCTCACTTAATGTAATGTCTTCTAGGGCCATTGATGTGTCCCAAATAATATGACTTCCTTGTTTCTTATGACTGAATACTATTTCATTGTATATTTGTGACTCTGTCTGGTGTTGCTATCCTCTTCTTTTCTGCTGCCTCTTAAGTATTAGTATGATTCCAGACTCTCTCCAGGTTCTTCCTTAGTGATCTCCCTGTTTTAATGTCTAGATCCTTTCAACTCCCTATGTATAGCAAACAATGTACATAAACATAATTAAACTTAATTCTTATTCTTCAATAAACTTATTCTTTCCCTAATCTTTGCTCTCTGTTACTGACACCACTATCCACCCAGTTACTCAGGTGTCAAACCCAGGGGTTCTTCACAGGTCTAGCTCCCTTAGCCTTTCATTCAGTTCCTCTCTAACTGTACATATGAATAAGATAATATGCTATACAACTCTGTACTGATAAAATTTATCTCCATGAAATTGGAATTCCTCAGAAAAATGAAGTGACTGACAGCACAAATAATCTTTTAACCTATTATGTTCCCTTGTATAGAAGACAAAATTTTGAGCTACATTTTCAAAATACATCCAGTATTTGTCCACTTCTCATTATCTTTCTCACCATCACCTTTGTTAAAGCCACTGTCATATTAGCTTCCTAACTTCCCAGTCTTTCAGTCAGTTCATTTTATACATAACAGCAGAGTGATCTTTTACCCATTTATAAGAAGATAATTTTCTCCTCTTAAACACCTACCTAAGGTTTTCTATTGGAATTTTAATAAAAACATTTTTTTTCCTCATGGGCTGCAGTGGTAGATTGAAGAGGAGGTAGGATCCAGGAAAAAATCTTTGGGGGGAGATATAGAGCACATCTATTTAATTCTTGGTTTTATCAATTGGATAAAGCTTTGTGAATTCAGACTTTTGTAAATCTATATCTCAATGAAAATTATTCTTTATGATGATTATTCAGGGCTGAGGATATAATAAGTTCTTGAAATATTTCAGAATCTTCAAAGACACACTAATTGGGTGTTAAATAGTCTGTTGTACTTTAATATTTGACAATTCGCAGTTAATTTATGCTGTATTTTTTTTTCTTAACCATAAAACCTTAATTCCTGACTCCTCAACTGTATTAATTTCTTAGACAAGCATATTAAAACTTGTGTTTTATCTATCTTTTAGTATTGTCTGATGCTATTGAAAACCTCCACAATATTGGCAAAGAGACTATCAGTGCTTCTGATCTATGGAACGTTCTGTCTAGTTTGAATAGAAATTTAAAAAAAGATGAGTTCCTAGCTGCACTGAAAATAGCAATAGTTGATGGTGCGTATTCCAAATTCTAAAGTTAAAAGATACACAAGAATGTGGTTTTAATTTTTATTAGCCTGTATTCGCCCTTGTATCTTGCATTTGATGTACACACAGTGGTAAATACACTTAGGAACTATAAATAAAGCTCACATTATTTGGCTGCCCTATAGAAAATATTGGTATCTAATTCACTATCACTCTAAATTAATTAGATATGCACTGACTACCTTCAAGTTAGGTAACATGTTACAGGAAAATGGCACATCCCGGTAAACACAATGGATATTACTAGAAAATGCTGAGATCTAGTCCAGTTTTATGGTAACACTATTTAGGATATCAATACTGTTTTATTGAAAAAGGCTTTTATTTAATTTGCTAAGAAAACACATCTGCTGTTGGCTGTTTCCTCTACTTAGCAAGTAAAAAAAGATTCAAACAAAGTGAAAGTTCACAATAATACTATAAAGCCAATAATGTAGACTAAAAAGTTTACAATGAGTCCATCATTTACTGCTAATATTCTTCATGCAGGAGAGAGGGAGAGAGTACAGGACCACAGGTGGACTTCACTCTCTGTTATTCTTAGTACCTTGACATTACAAATGTACTTTTGTACTTTTTTATGAAGAATGTATATGCACAGCTATTCTAGACACACGAGCATGCTATCTGGGGCCTTTGTCCAAGTACTGTCTTTCTCTGTGAACCTTACTTCTTTTTTCTCCATTAATCTTCTGTTTAATTGAGGCTGCTAATTTTGGACTTCAAGGATGTTGATAGTTTTTTTGGGACATTTGAGGTGAGAGGGTTGATCAATACAGATACCTAACAATAGGGACTTTCCCCTTCTCTTTTCCTCTGTGGGTAGGGAATAGTTTGAGAATTATTTGATATTGGAAAGTCTTCTAGGTTATCTGGCAGAGTATTTTTATTTGCTAACATTTGAAAGGCTAACTGACTGAGGTTTGTAACTTAGTTTCATCTCTAGGAATATGGATTGCATAGTTTCTCTTGATCGATAGAAGCTGAAAATTCACCTGATTTAAGATTTTTAAATAATCTAATCTATGCCTGTTTTTGTTTCCCTCAAATTTATGGAGGAATAATTGGCAAATGTAATTGCATTTTTTAAAGTGTATGATGTGAGGATTTTATATATCCACATTTTTGGTTTTTATTAGATTTTAAAATAATCTTAATATTTATTCGTTCCACGAAATTAATCTTTGGTTGCTCAACAATATAAAAAGGAAACATAATTATTATGAGTACATCAGATAATTTACATTGTAGTAGATTGCTTCAGTGGGTCTTGACTTGCTTAGTGAAGTTGATCAAAAGTTTTTTTTCTTGCCAAAGGTGATAAAGTACAAATTGAAGAATTTGCAAAAGTGGTAAAGAATATGGTTGATGCCTCTAGGTTAGAAGGTAAGTAGTGGATTATTTGTGACTGCTAGGTGTACTATTTTTGAATGGATACTTTTAATTTAGTTTCTTTAAAGTGTTTCTGGTTCTGCTTGTTTCAGGATAACATTTGGCACTGTTCTGCTTATAAGACAGACAAAACTTGGTTTTGATGAAAAGTTGTCAACTTCCATAATAGAGGAAAATAAATATTTTTTTCTAGAAAGCAATCTGTTTAAATTTTTTAATCCCTTTGTTTCTGGGGCTTCAAAGAAAGGAACAGAGTTCTCAGTATCAACTGCAAATAAACATGTGAAGTTTGTAGCCTAGTAATCAGGCACATATTCTGTGCTAAGCAAATGGTAGTCAATGTCGAAATCAGACAGCAGAGCTCAGAAAAACTGGTTTTTAGGACAGGTAACTTCATGAGAAGAAGGGAAAAATTTTGAAATTAAACTTTGCAAAAAGAGGACAGATATAAGTTAGGTATAGGAATTTGAGGGATGGTCACAGTGATTTGGGGGATATCGTTAAAATCTTCCAACTAAGCCAGAATAAGGCCAATAGCCACAGGGAAGAGTTAGGAAGGACCATTTGAGATGTAAAGAGTTAACATAGCAAGTCTGAGCCTGCTATCTTTAGCAAAGCCTGCTTGTAAGGGTGGCTCTCACATGGGAACTTGATTTTCAGAATGTTCCCTCCATTACTAGCTGCTAAGGCTAGATCCTAGACAGTGAAGATCAGACTTGACCCTGCCTCCTTTGAACAGACTGGGAATAAAGCAAAATTCCAGATACGGGGTTATGTTTCAGTTTGGGTGGAACTGAGAAGGAAAATGAGTCCTTGTGGTACCTGTTTCACATTTTTATATTTCTCTTGATGCTAAAATTCACCTCAATCAGGATGAGGCAATTTTTTGCTACCATTAGAACTTAATGGAAAAATAACTACTTGGTACAATTGCAGTGAAAATTTCAGCTATATCACTTACTTTTGTTGTGCCAATTTTATATTAGCGTTTGCGAACCATGACTAAGAACACTTTGCATATTGTGCTGCTGGGCATGGAATCTCCTGAGGGTGGGATTCTTTGCTCAGGTTTCTTATTCCTCCATGCAGGATATAGAGGATAAACCATGGGCTGCCACTGACAAATGTCTTTAGTAATGGCTACTGTTGTTTTTTAAAATAGATGTTAGCTCAATTACCAAGGAACTTCTTTTCTGTTTCTAGAATTAAAGAAGGTTGTCTCAGCTCTTGACTTGCTTGAAGGTGACATGATAGCTGGGGAGAACTTGGAAGATTTTCTAAGAAATATTGGGATTAAGTCACCTAAAGAAGAGGCAGAGAAAATTCTTCAATCAGATTTTGTTTCTGGTAAACATTTAAATATTACTCTCTGGGTTGTTTGTTTTTGCTGTGGTTTTTTTTTTTTTTTTGGTAGGTAAGTGTGCAAGGTCTTTGTTCAAGCAGATGGGGTTCCTTTGTGGAGCAAAAATCTATAGGTATTTGTTTATGTTTTTGTAAACATTATATTCCAAAATAAGTCTTTTAATTTTCTCTTAGGCAGTTATGAAGATACTTTTGATACCGGGAAAATGAGGCCTTTTTAAACTGAGGCAGTGCCTCAGTTGCTACCGGTCACTATCTTGGTTCTGCACCCACGCGCACATTTATAAAACTACTCAGGTTTAGAGGAAAACAACATTGGGATTTATTTAACAAACAGGAGAAAGCAAAATATTACTAAAATTAACAGAGGTAAAACAAAAATTACTAAAGTTAACATATGGCCATTTACCTTACTTAGGACAATGTCCAGTCTTTTTTTAAGTCCCAATGAAGGGCAATTAAGACGTCCATAGGCCTGGGAAAAAGGCCGCCTAAAGATTAACGGCCTGGGAAAAGCCCGTCAAAGAATTTACGGCCTGTCGGGATGGCACTGGAGATCCTAACTGCTGCATTTGCTTCTGTACATCTGCTTTGCTTAAGATAAGGATAATGTATGTTTTCCTTAAGAAAAGGGTAATGGTATGGATAAACATACCTGGTATGGTTAAGAAAGTATATAAGGTATGTGTAAAACCAAAACGGGGCCTTTGAGTCCCTTTGGCTCAAGGGTCCTCAGCTGAGCTAATAAACTCTATCTATACCCTACTGTCTCCTGTCCTCTGGTGTCCGCGATGGCCTAACACCAAAAAGGTAATAATAATGTTTAATCCTTTAAGTCCTAGAAAAGTAACAAAGATGGCGTCTTCCCGCCAATGCAGAGATGTACCTCCTCTTCTAGACAATAGGCCACATTTTTAAACCTACGTCTTCTTTCTTATGTTGATGAAGGTTTTTCGCCACTGCTGATGTGGGCCCCAACTTCACAAGGATGTTTCTTTTCCGATATATACTGATCAGACTGTAGACCAGGTTCCAACTTCCAAGGACAACACAGGATACAACTAAAAGTACTTTAGAAACTTCTGTGATGCTTCAACACAGCATCAGGCTTACAAAACTGCACACAGCAACTACAGCGGCCAGACGGCCCATCAGACTGCACTCACACATTTTAAAAAGGCGCCCGCCTCGGGCCTCTGCCTTTTTCTTCAGCTACTTACAAAGCCTTCAAAGTCTCTGGCCCTAAGTCTTCTTTCCCACATCGTGATGTCTCCTTCTTCTAGTTCTACATAATGGCATCTGTCTGTCTCTTCCTCCCGCGCTCGTTTTTAAATCGCCTAGCCCCTCCTTCCTGTCTCAGGTAAACAAATTCTCCTTAGCCCACCTGGTGGGGCTTCAGGTTACCTGGCTGCAATTCACCTTTTACAGTAAACCCCTGTAGGGGGCGCCAGTTCACCGGACTTTGACTCAGTCCGCTTGCACTTTCACCAAGCAGGTTGAATTTTTGTGGGGACTTGGATTGTTGGAATCCTCTCTCTTCTTGATTCAAGGACTGAGGAATAGTTTGGGAATTCAGGTCCTGTGATTAGAAACTCTAACTTTGCTGCTTTCAGCAGAGTGAAGTTACTGGTCCTTATACACATCTTGGAATATTGGTTCCCTTACAGATAGAATCAGAACTAGCATATAATCTTGTAGAGTTATTGTGTAATGGATAAAAATGAGCTCAAGGTGACTTATAAAGTGCTTAAGAAATACATAAAGGTTGTATATGATTTTGATTTTGATACTAGCTTTTTAATATTACCTTGTCCAGGAATTCTTGTCTGTCAACTCTCTCTTTTTCTTCCAGAAGACAGCATGATTAATGTTAAAGACTGTATGAAGGCTTTGAGGGACACCCGGAGATTTTCCAATTTTATTGGTAAGGATTTATGTAAAACTGTTGCAAGGCCACAATGCAGGATTTGTTCAAAGATTATCTAGTCAAACCCTATATTTGGTGCTTGAATCTTCTTTGAACAAATGTTTGTTTTATCTGTATTTCTACACTCTCAGTTATGGTGAGCTTACTACATCATTTTTTTTTTCTTTTAAGGATTGTGCGTTTATGATTAAAAAGATTGGGAAAAATCACAAGGTTGTACTCTTTTCCTATAATTAAAATGCCTTTTTTGCCTACTGATGGTAGTTTTTGAAACATTATAAAAATTTTTTTGAACCAGAAATGTAGTAAGTACAAAGTACGTGTCTCTCTGTAGATATCCCTCTTAGTGTTTGATAAGTCTATTTTAAAGTTTTAAAAATTATGTCTGTGAATATATTTAGTCTGAGGTTATTTAAAAATTAGACTATTGTGTCCATTATATCCTACCTACAATTGCCTTAAAAATTTAGTTATTGTTTCTGTTCCATTATAGCATATAAGCTACCTCATTCTTTTTAAGGACTATATAATATTCCATTGCAGCAATGTACTGTAATTTTATCCACAACCCTTTCAATAGATATTTAGGTTATTTCCAATCTTTCACTATTACAGACAATTTAATGAACATCATATGTGTGTATATATATACATACATATATACACACATACATACATATATACACATACATTTATATGTGTGTGTGTCTATATATATATATATATAGACACACACACACACATACATATGTACATCTACATCTTTGTACACATGTACACAAAGTTTTCCTGTAGGATAAATTCCATGGAAGTCAAACTGCTAGACTAAAATATATGCATTTATAAGGTGTTAAGAGATACTACCTAATTATTCTCCTGAATGGTTGTAAGAATTCATACTTTTATCAGTTCTTGGTAATGTTTATTACAAATTCTGGTGGTGAAAACATTTTTATTGTTTTAAAATTGTCGGAGGCCGGCTCCGACCGAGGTTGGGTACCCGGGGGTGGTGGGGAAAGCG
>PVIJ01020621.1:0-20767 GCA_004024925.1 Scalopus aquaticus | reverse complement strand
ATTTATTCATTATGCAGCTGTGTCATTTATACACAAATATCACAGTTCAGATCTCTGCAGTCTATGTTGGCACTGGAGGAGGAATATACAAGTAATTGTTTTCTAATATCACTGTGCTCAAGTTTGAATCTGACTTACTTTTTCCTAAACATTTCAGATGGTTTAAAGCAACCCATATATTTTTAATATTTTGAGACACCTCCGTATTCTTTTCTATAAGAGCTAGACCATTATACATTCCCAGCAACTGTTTGAGGTTTCATTTTCTCAACATTCTTGCCAACACCTGTTGTTTCTGGTCTATTTAATAGTGGTCATTCTCACTGGTGTGAGATGGAACCTCGTTGTGGTTTTGATTTGCATTTCCCGGGTGAGTAATTTTGAGCATTTCTGTGTGTGTGTGTGGTCATATGTATGTCTCCTTTGGAGAAGTGTCTAGTTAGCTCATCTGCTCAATTTTTAATTGGGTTATTTGTCTCTTTTTGTTGAGTTGTATGAGTTCTTTGTAGCTCTTTGATACCAGCCACTTGTCAGATATATTATCTACCCTGCCATCCACAATTCCACCCCCAGGTATCTACCTAAAGAATGCAAAAACACTAACCCCAATATATATATATATGCACTCCTATGTTCATTGCATCACTATTTACCATACCCAAAGAATGAAAACACTCTAATTGCCTAAGTCAGGTGAATGGATTAAAAAGATATGATATAAACACAGAGTGCAAAACTATTCAGTAATTAAGAGGGGAGAAAAAGAAAAGAAAGCTGGTCTCTTGCAGTCATTTGTGGCAACTTGGATAGAACTGGAGGGGAAGATGTTAAGTGAAATGAGTCACAGGGAAAAAGACAAACACCGGATGGTTTCACTTTTATGTGAAACTGTAGGGAAATAAAACAATGATTCAGGCAGAACCAAACCACTAACAAGCCATAAAGGTCTGACTGTAAAACTGAGGCTCCCAGAGGGGAGAGGGATGGTGAAAAGCTGGGTGTGGAGGGGGCACAATGCACTTGGTGGCAGACTGTGGGTTTCTCAGTGGTGGGTGTGGGGCAGTCACTGCATCTAAAGACATGGGATCCACTCTCTGAAGCAGATAGAGTGCTGTGAACCAGTTATCTCAATTTTTAAAAAGTAAAAATGCAAAAAAAAATCATAAAGTGACACATGAAGTAATACACTCTCATTCATGTCTTATCTGCACAGGCTTTTTGGGGAGAGTGAAGGGGTACAAATCTTCTATGTGTGTGATTTCAGCGTCACAGTAGGGGTCTGCCACTGGGCTGTCTTTGATCACAGCTGAATTCTGCTACTTGCCATCCAAACTCACAGCTTGAAGAAAGTTCTGTTCTGATATTTTTAGTAGTGTGGGCAACACTCTTAGCTGTACAGTCAGAAGAAATTGAGACCCAAATCCATACCCCTCTTTCTACCATGGCTATAATATCATGAAATCTGATATTCTCAGAAGATATAGACATATGAACATTTCAATTATATTAGCAATTTTAAAATGTTATGGAAACTCTAGACTTCCCTCAGAAAAATGACCCCCCTAATCTTAAAGGAAGAGGAGTGGTTGAGCAGAGCATGTATAGAAAAAAATTTCTTGGGGCCTCCCCGGTGGCGCAGCGGTTAAGCGCTGCGCTGTGGAGCTGTCGGCAGCGGCGACGCGAGTTCGACGCCCAGCCAGGGAGATTCCCACATGGTGCGGCAGACCTCTCCTGCCTCGCCTGCTGCTCCCCTCAGCAGTGGATTTCTGATCTGCCTGTTCTGCTACCCGCTCTGTCTCTGGTGAACCCTCTCGCCGCCCCACAGCTCTGGCTTGTACCCCAGCTTGTATGTATAAATAAAAAATAAATCTTTATAAAAAAAAAAAAAAGAAATTTCTTGACTGAAATCTCAGATTGGACTAGATCAAGTCAGAGCAGTATACAAACTAGTCTTAGCTGCCTTTCCTTGCTTCTCAAATACCCTGAGCCCATGGGAGGAGGAGAAATACTGGCATTTTCCTTAGGTAACTTCTCATTAATTATTTTGGCCTGTGCCAGAATAAGATTGGTCAGATATATCCTCCTTCCTCCTCCTCCACTCCCCCACCTACAATTAGACTTTAATTTGAAGAGAACCTTTGACTTTTGTTTCTTTATCTTCAAAATTAAATAAATACCAAGGACAAAAATGTTTCATCTTGTATCTAAGCTCAGAAAAAGCTCATCTCCGTTACAAAATTATCATTTTTAGCAATTTGTTTTGCTTTGGTCCTTTCGTTACAACTGTAGCAAAGCCCCACAAATTGGGTGACTTAAAGAACACAAATGTTTTGACTTCCAGTCCTGGAGGCTGGAAGTCCAAAATCAAGGTGTCTGACTTACTGATTCCTTCTGAGGGTGTGAGGAGAAAGTCTGTTCCAGGTATCTCTCCTTGGGCTTCTCAGAGGCCTTCTTGTTCTTGTGTCACTTCAAATGGCTGAACCTGAGGACTCAAATTAAGAGAGAAATCTTTGGAACATTAAAAACCTTTGGGTTTTAATTCACAATATTATTCAAAGTAATAACAACTCTCAATAATATTTAAGTTCTAGGTACTGTACTACAAGGTCACCACACATTACTTCCATTAATCTTTACAACATTCACAGAAGATCTACATTACTATTATGATTTACAGCTGAGGAAATAAGACTCAGAGGGTTTAAGGAAATAAGACTTGGAAATTTGTGGTCCTACCAAATTACACAGCAGGTAAGAGGTTGAATAAAAATTGAGTCTCTAGGACTCCAAAGTCCATATTCTTGGCACAAGCCCACAGTAGTGAAACTGGGCCATTAAATACACAGTGGATGCATACTGTTCAGGTCTTCAAGAAGGAGAACTGTGTCAGGGAAGCAGCAGGATTCATAAAAAGACTAGAGATTTTCCAGTTGGATTTCCTGTTTCTACCGTTGGCTAATTTTATCACAGGCAGCATTCTTAATCAAGTCTCAATTTTTTAATGTAAAATGAAAGTAATGAAGGCTATTTCAGAGGATGGTCATGACAATTAAATGAGCTGACACATAAAATTCCTTGAAAAGTACCTGGAAAATAATTGCCAGATACAACTGTGAATATTAGAGCACACTTTGTGATTTTATACAGTCATTACTAGTCTTTCCTCAACAATGTGAAATGTTGACTTAATAAATTTACATGTGCAAAGGATCTACTATAAAAAACATAACATAGTATCTATACAATACTATAAGTATATAAATATAACGGGTCCATTGCTATCTGTGGTTTCAGGCATCCATTGAGTGTCCTGGAATGTATCCCCCATGGATAAGGGGGTACTATTGATATTTTGATATGGAAAATAATCTAATGGTCTATCTAATGAGACCTTGGAGATTCCTGAAAAAGAAGTTGTAGCGAATTATTGGGAGCAGAAGAAAAATGGAAAGAAGTAAAGGAGAGACATATTGATGTTTTTGACTTTATAAGAGAAGGAAGCTGGCTCTTGCTCTGGACTTTCAGAGGAATAATGTGTCCATATTAAGTAATATCTACTCTTCTACTAGTTGTGTTCCACATTACAAGGGATTTTCCAGGTAAGATGATCCATCCATGTCCTCACAACTACCTTTTATACTCACTGAGCAAAAGAACACATTTTTTATACAGTTATTCTTCCCCAGTTGAACTGTACAAACTTGAAGAAGTCACCACTTAGTGTCCAAATGACTATTATTCCATTGAAAATGCTGACCTGCCACTGTAATTTGGTGATTCCAGTGTTTGAAGGCCTCTGTGATTACATATTACACCAGACTGCAAAGGCTTTCTGGATACAATGTATACAAACACGCACACACACACACACACACACACACTTCCAACAACAAATATGGTGCGTGTATACACATGTTAGATATCTAAAAGTGGTCACTGAATGATTTTATAATTGAATGAATGACAAGGTAAATGAATAACTCACTATATGAAAAAATGGATAGAGGCATTTGTAGACATAAACACAAAAATGATGTTCCCTGGACAATGCTATATAATTAATAATCAGCTGAAGGGATACTTAGAATAACTCCCAAGATGAGCTCTCTATAGAGATGAATGCTATTTCATATAGTAGAGCAAGTATTCAAGTAAATACCTGACAGCTGGCAGAGATATGACAAAGTAAAATCCTTCCTTAGTGGAACATTGATCTAGGCAATCCTTCTTGTACAAAATCTAAAATATATTAAAAAAATCTAAAATAATAGTTCAACAGATTATAAATGAATATATATATATTGGGAAATGAGCCTGTCAGATGATAGATAATTGTTCCTTAGGTAATAGCCTTTGAGCTTCTCATTTATAATAATGTCTACTCCACATAATCATCTTGAATTATATCATCAGTGATAGGTAGGTAAGGTTATGGTAATAAGCCCTAAATCTCAGTGGCCTAAAACAACAAAGATTATTTCCTCTAAGATTACATGTCCATTTTGGCTCTGCTCTGGTGGTCTTTAATAAAAGATCCGGGCTGATGGGATCTCCATTATCTGGTACATCATGCATTTCCATTCACAGGAAAGAGGGCACGTGGCAAATCGTGCAGCAGCTTTAAAGACCTTCACCAAGAAGTGATACCCACAGTTTCCAATCAAGTGCCTTTGGTCAAACAATGAGGATATTAGAGGGGGGAGGAGAGGGAAAGCAAAGCACAGGGGTCCAATTGACTATGGTGGACAATGATGGGGACTTTAGTAATGGGCCTGCTCTAAGGACTCACATTTGAAGAGATGTAAACCTACACCTCTAAGTTAGATATAGAGTTGTAAACCAATGTCACCTCAATAAAAATATAATGCAATTATTAAAAAAAAAACAGACAAAACAAGAGTCATCTGGTTAGGTAGAAGTTAATTTACTTTTCATTTAGTTATTTTCACCAATTATAATGCAATATAGCCAGAGAGTGAGGCTTTAATTTTAATTCATTTTCTCTCCCCACTATTACACGTGTGTGTGCCAATGTTCAAAGTTTGAAGGCAGAATTAACACTTCTTGGACTGCAAATGAGTGACCAAATATTTATGCATTGTTTACTATATGCGATGCTCAGCACAAAGCACAGAAGAGAAAATACCAGGTGAATACAGCACTGTTTTGCCTCTGAAAAATACTTGCACTACGGAAATGATGGATAAATAAATAATTCATAATGAAATATGTATTTGGTGCTGTGACAGGGCAATTAATTCTGTATGGAAGGGTCTGAGAAGGCTGTGTTGATACTGGAGGAATATTCAAAAAAGCAAATGGGAATTGGTCAAACGAAAAATGGCAAGTGAGATGAAGCAAGTTGGGCTGGTTTTCCCAACAGAGGGAATGGTGTCAGGAAAAGCAGGGAGATATTCACATCTATTGCATCCACGGAGTCCTTAACTGTGATTATTGAACGAAGCCCCCAAAAAGGGTTGCCCGAGGTGAACCCAAAGGCAAATCAAAGCCAGAATGCACACATTCCTTGAGTGTGACATAATCTTCCTTGACGTTCTAGTTTTCAGAGGGTTCCAATGTTGTTCCTTATGAACATTTATGATCTATGTATTCTATGTATTAAACATAAAAATGATATCTTATAATATATTGTAAAAATGTTCTAAAATCTTCACATGTTCTTATGATGGCTGCCATATGATACTTTGATATATTGCCAAAATATATGAAAAATAAAAATAAGCTATATTTATATACTAAATAAAAACATTTAAAATATAAGCTGTTTTCCTTAAACAAAGAGATCTCTATTTTCCTTAAACATAGAGACCACAAAAGATGGAAGGAAAATATATATGTAAACAATGAACTCAACACTTAAATTTCTCTCTGTCCATGTCCAAGGGGAATGGTCTGCCAGATCCCAATTCACATGGCCCCCAAGTTGCACAATAAAACATCAAGTTTTATTGACCTGAAAAATCTCCACTAAGAGTTTACAGAGGGGAAGCTAAATCTTGAAAAATCCCCAACCCAAATCATCTTCTACTGCAGTCACTGAACTCCATGTCCTCTGACCATTCACCACTGAGTTACTGCTGAGTCCAGCACTGCTTTGGTTGCTAAGGCTACGCTGTCTGGCTCCTAAAATATTAACCATAATCTTTTGAAAGGAACAGTCTGACCAAATTGCTGATGAGTTCAACTGCCCTGCATTAACAGTCACTCTAATAAGCAAACTTAAACTAGTTATCATTCATTTGTTAGGAAAGTGATAAATTTGAGAGAAATCTTGGACAATACTGGTTCACAATGGGGACAATATGTGAAGACTCTGTACCAGCAATCCCCAGATGAATGTTCCTCAAATATTTTCCAGGTATCTTCCCGAGAAATGGAATGTTTCCCTCTGAAATTAAATGTCAAATGAAAATATTTAAAAGAAGAATAAGTAAAGGAAATTTTAGCATCAGAAAAATAAAACATACTTATTCATTAAAAAATCATGGGATGTTATATGTGTGGTATATAATTATATATTTAGTTTCTTTGAGAAATCAGGTCTTTAGTGAGCCTCCCTGGTGGTGCAGAGGTTAAAGTCTCTGTGTTATCAAGCTATCAGCAGCCACTTCTATGGCCTGAGTTCGATCCCCAGCCAGGGAGCTGACACATATGGCACAGCAGACCTCTCCTGTCTCCCCGCTGCTCCCCTCAGTAGTTTAATTCAGTAGATCTGCCTGTTCTGCTCCCCACTCTGTCTCTGGTGAGTACTCTCACCCTGCCGCCCAATACCTCTGGCCTACACCCCAGTATACATAAATAAATAAATCTTTAAAAAAAGAAAAATCAGGTCTTTAGTAACCAAACATGCCCATACTAAAAAATCAGATACCACAGAACCTTTGAAAAGGTCAAGTTTACAGCCATTTAGAAGGGCAGCACAAAGAAAATTTCTTTAATATGTTGCTTCCACAAAAACTTACAAAAGAATATTTCTCCTTTGAGAAAGGAATTCTTCAACAATAATCTATTACCAAGCAACTAAAACTGTCCTGTTTTGGAAAAAGATCTTGATTTAAGTGGCAATGGGAATGTAAATGACAGAATTTAGCTTCCTACTTATACTCAGCACTGTATTACTCAGTGTGGGTTGCCATAACAAAATGAGTGGCTTAAATGCTAGAAATCTCTCTGCTCACAGCTCTGAACCTGTTAAGCCCCAGATCAAGGTGAAAACCTATCTGGTTTCTGGTAAGAATTTTCTACCTGGTTTGCAGTCACTTTCTTGCTTCATTTCTCATATGACACTAACACTTTCCTCTGTGCTTCATATAGACAGAACCTCTGGTCGCGTCCTCTTCTTATAACAACAGCAGTCTATAGGATTGAGGTCCCACTTTCTTTTTTTAAAAAAAGATTTATTTTTATTTATTCAAGCATACAAGAGCTGGGGTATAGGCCAGAGGTGTGGGGGTGGGGAGCAGAACAGGTGAATCCACTGAAATAACAGCTGAGGGGAGCAGTGAGGAGACAGGAGAGGTCTGCTGTGCTGTGTGGGAAGCTCCCTGGCTGGCGATCGAACTCACACTACAGTGACTTCTGATAGCTTCATGGTGCTGAGACCTAACCCCATGCACCCCCAGAGAGGCCCCAGAGGACCCACTTTTGTGACTTCATTTAAACTTAAGTACCTCTGTATAGGTCCCATCTCCAAAGACAGTGAACTTGGGTGTTAGGGCTTCAACATATGATTTGGAGTAGCCACAATTATATCCCTAAGAGGTCTTTAACCAGAAAATTTTAATTCTCCTACTACATTCACATAACTTTAGGAAAAAGCTGCTCTAAACCTACAAGTGTGAATATCAGTTGGCAGTGGTTCCTAAAGAATAAAAACTTGAGGCAAGTTCAGAAATGTAATCCTCCTACCTTTTCACTAGGAAGTAGCCCATAGAGAAGCCAACAGTCCCATCCATGATGCACTCATGATACTTTGAATGTGAAAAAATATGCTCCCAGGACCCCCTTGTCTTCCTACCCGCCCTTGCCAAGCTATATTATTGTTGGAGTCTCACCTACTTGTCTCAGCCCTTTCACTGATGAGATTACATATTACTCATTAGTGATATCTGGGTGCATTATCAGTGTTTCATTGCATTTTACCTTGATTATCACTTAATTAATAAAGGATTTGCAAACTGTGCTTTGAAGCTACTCTTTGTTTAGCATGAATGATATGGAAAAATGAAATTCCTTTTCCCTCATGTTAAAACCTCTAAGATCAGAGATTTTTCAAGTTATACTCAACTCTTATCCTGAAGTCTAAAGGTAAAATGTTGTCACAAGAGTGAAAATGCTCATGATGGAGAGCCAAGAAAAGAATAGATTTGGGGGAAAATATCAGGAGACACAGTAGGACAACCTAGCTCAAAGCTTATCTTTCATGCCAAATCTTCACATTCTTGCTTCTCCATTTCCTGGCTGAGTCAACTTAAACAAATCATGCCTTTCCCCCAAATCCCAGGGCTCTTATCGGAGATCAAATAAAAATATCTACCTCATAGTGTTATCATGAGTACTTGCCATAATATTTATGAGTAACTCCACATTATTCTTTGATATTCCAAGACCCCAAATGTTGGTGATTATCGGTATTGATGCTATAGCAATGGTGTTAACAAGAAAGGCTTTTATGTTATGGAATATTTAAAAACTAATGTTCAAATTCAAGGACAAGTCTGTCAGATGTATTCTATATGACACCATCATTCAATGTTATTCATTAAAAGTCTAACGCCACACAGGCATTAGATTGAGAATGAGATCAGAGAACTACATTTTCTCCAGAATTTTATTTACAATAAATAAGCGAGTCCTCCAAAAATCTTTTTCCAGATGCAATTAGAGGCTCAGAGAGATTAAGTGGATGCTTTGTTATTCCAGATCCTGAGTTCCTATGCTAAAATTTAGACAATATCTTTGCAAAGATTACTATTGAGTATATTCTAGTTTAGGAGTCAGAAAGCTTTTTTTTTTTAATGCTGTATACTCTAGGCTTTGCAAATCAGCTGATCTGTCACAGCTGAGAACTCTGTCTCATGAAAGCAACTATTGACAATAGGTAAATGAACATGCCTATGTTCCAATAAAACTTTATTTATAAATATAGGCAGTGGGCCAGATTTGATTCACAGACTATAGTTGGCTCACTCTAACTCTAGCTAATATTACAGTTTAAATGTAATGAGTACATGTAAGCGCTAAAGAGAATTGTGTCAGTCTGTGTATCTCCCCAACAGAATGTCTTGTGTTCATATTTGTCTAGTCAGAGTAAAAGCCTTTTCTCATTGTTCTTTAAAATAGTGTGCCTTGTTATGCATTGTTAGTGCAAGATATATAGTCACTCAAATATATTTTAGACAGATGGTCACAGTAGTGAATTAATACATATTCAGTGAATACATATTCAAATGAATGAAAAACCAAATAAAGGAATTATTGGATTATATTGGGCCAGAACATCTACATTATAATCTGCCTCCTACCTGATAAATTTGTCAGATACTTACAAGTGTCAGATGCTCTGCTAAGAAATGGAGCTATACAGAAGTATAAGACATAATATTACCTTTCTGAGGAACTCAAGTGTGAGAGGAAAATAAACTGTAAAAACAAGATAAATATTGCATTTTTGCAAGTTATGTTTACTCAGGCTACCCATATATGGTAAAGAGACTATTACAGTAATTATCCTCAATTCATGTATACTACTATTCAAAAATCTGCCCTTCATACCACAAAATCATATTATGACTATATTTATCCTATACTGAATTTATTTCAAGTGGATAAAAACTAGAAACAGCATTCCTTATTGAATATTCTTCTACCTTGTCATTTCCTTATTTTCTCCTCATTTTTTCTTTTTCTTTTTAACTCACAAGTTAGATATTGGTTCTTTGACACAGGCATCATTTTGGAAGTGAGGAATATAACTGTTATCCTTTATCGCTTCTATTCTTTATTCCTTATTCTTATGCTTAACTGATTTTCTCCAAATGTGTTTTCTGAATTTTTCCATAACATCACCATGCAACCACAACAGAGAGAGCATAAGTAGGTTTTCATCTTTATTGTGTAAAATGCATGAGATGCCACAAAAATTGTCAATGCTAAGTTGATGACAATTCAAGGAAAATGAATCAAATGACAAAATATGTGGGGGAAATATCAATACATAGAAAATAGAAAAGAAATGTCTTAAATTACCATAGCATAGCTTCAGAAGACAAGACATTAAGAAAGGGTTTAGGAAATAGTCGTGTAATCTGGATGAGATAAGTGGGTTTCATTTGTCACAACCCTGCGATATTAGTCTTCCAGATCACTGTGAGTGATGCTTTGAGTGTTATAATGGAACTTAAAAAAAGTGGAAGCATTTGATTTAACCCATAGACATCAGTTTTGTCTGCCAGATCTCAAGGAAGACATCTATAAGCCCATCAATCAAAATTAGTATCTCCGTGTTGAGCAAATGACATCCAAATCATAAAGCTGTCGTCATTTAAAATGCATTTTTTAAATCACTGTTCCAGTACCATTTATAATGGGTGTATTTTTAACTCTAATAATTAATCAACTCTGACATATTTTCTTTCTTTTTTTCCCTGTTCTCCTCTGACACCCTTCTTTTATAAGAAGTCATTTTTAATCTCCTGTATGCAGAAAGCCAGCCAGCTTTGTAAGTTTCCACTACGAAAGGGATTTGGAGGTTTATCAATTACGAAAGTTGAAAAACAATCTTCAGCTTCGATAGCATCTTGACATACATGTGCCATGAACAGAGTGACATCTTCATCAGGAATACAAATTCATTGCTCCTGGCTGTCTCTCAGAAAGACAGGGCTTGAAAGTGATGCACCTCAAGCAGACAGTCATATCACATTTCTCCACCTCTTCGGGAACCAGTTCATCAGATAATTTCTCTTCAAGAGATTCCAGTACTGTAATTTGCCTCTGCTTTAATCAACAGTGAGATAATATAGAAGCCGCATTAAATGATTCAGAATGATTTAGTCGGCAGGAAACCCATTAGTCTAACCATATTTTCCCATACTTTTCAGCACCATGTCCTGTCATCTGGAAATAATAGGTACCATAAAAGCAAACTCTGAAAGCTAAAAAAAAAAAAAAAAAAAAAAAAAAAAAAAAAAAAAAAAAAAAAAAAAAAAAAAAAAAAAAAAAAAAAAAAAAAAAAAAAAAGGCTAGGATAGAGCACCCGGTGTTTATTTGGAGGTTGATACTACCACAAATTAATCAAAATGCAAATTTTTTCCAGTATATTTGAATTAGATTTCTGTATGAAAGAATGCTAAAATAATACATTTAAGCATGAGATACTTACATATTTACTTTCATCAGATTGGGTTATGCCAGATGTGCAAACGTAGAATCATACTGATGAAGATGTTTTCATTTCTAGAAAATCAATGTATAAACTAAAAAAAAAAAAAAAAAAAAAAAAAAAAAAAAAAAAAAAAAAAAAAAAAAAAAAAAAAAAAAAAAAAAAAAAAAAAAAAAAAAGAGGACAAAAGAATGAGGATCCGGCAGCTTGAGGAGATGACTCATGCATATTAAAACATTTGAGTCAGTAGTTTATCTAAGGGTTCATGTCTTGTTATTTTAAATGGGCTACCAGATCTTCAAGATCCCTTAAATGCATTAAAACTAATCATTAAAAATCACAAGCCCCAGTTTAATAAATCTGATTGGGTTGGGGGGGGTGGAAATCTAAAACTTTAGAATTTGACCATGTATAAACTCTCCATATCTGCTAGAGTTCTTCTCAATTTGTGGGCTTTCAGAATGTAATGATAATGATCTTTGATTCCCCAGAACATTCTCCAATCCTTAGTGTATCACCATAGCAGTCCAAGTTGTAATGAGGCTATTTTATAGCCAGCACACAGAAGACTTGGGAGAAATAAGGTTTCAAATGATAGAGTTATGGCAATAGCTAGAATGAACTCATTTTTTTTAATTTAAAGAAAAATTTCTAGTTATCAGTTTGCAGAAGAAGAAATTGGTCACATTACAGTTGTGAGTAAAAAATGCTAATCCTTAATGAGAAGCCTAAATTCCTACTCCAAACCTCAAAATTTGCAAGGTCTTTGCAAGGTGAAGATGAAGACAATGACTACCAAGAAATAAAAATGCCTGTAGTGTTTAATTAATAATATAAACCAAGCAGTCTTAAGTGGTCTAGCTGATTGCTACAATGTTTATGAAAATATACTTGGTGGAACTACATGGACTGTTCTAATGGAGTTGCCAAACCACAATGGGTAGGACCATCCTTATCCATTCTTACTCACTGGTTTTTATATTGCATCTGCCTCCTAAATTTACTATAAGAATTAAATGAGCTAGTGAAAGAAAAGTCCTTAATCCAGCACATGGTCCTCAGTAATAAAATATACCTGTCTTTTTTTTTCTGCAGGTGATAGTTAAAAGGTAGAAAAGGGAAATGAGTAAGAATGGGGGAAAAAAGCAAAACCCTATCTTCTTTGATCTATTAAAACATTAATCCAAAGGAATACCTGCACCCCTATGTTTATTGCAGCACTGTTTATAATAGGTAAGATATGAAACAACCCAAATGCCCAAAAATTGATGACTAGATCAAGAAAATATGATAGATATACACAATGAAATATTACTTAACAATCAAAAATGATAATTTCATGCCATTCACAGCAACATGGATGGAGCTGGAAGGCATTATGCTCAGTGAAATAAGTCAGAAGGAAAAAGAAAAACATTGGAAGGTTTCACTTATAGGAGGAATATAGGAGTATCATGGTATAAGGTATCATGAAAAAATGTAATTATAATAAACAAAAAACAGCAAAATTAACAGGCAACTATAAATCAGAGTCATTGTGCAAGGGAGGGGGTAAGAGAGGGATTAAAATAGGGGAGGGAAGACCGCAAGGGACCACAGTGATGGTGCAGGGTGAATTGGTGGTGGGAATTTTATGGGGGCCTACACCTGGGAGGAGAAAGCAAACATCATACAAAAATAAAGAGTGATGTAAATAAATAAAATAAAATAAAAGCCAGAGCCAACACTTTGACACTTATTACAAGCATGTATTGAATATGCTTAAACTATTGACTCATGAAATAGTCACCACAACCTGCTGTGATAGGTTATTATCTAAATTCTCATTTTATGAATGAGAGAAACTAAAGCACAGAAAGGTGGTGTAGCTAATCCAAAATCACAGAGCTAGTAAGTGTTGAGATTTTAACCCAGGCACACCTACAGCAGCCATAACATTTAGACAATGGACCCATCAACCCCCGCACCTGCCTTCACACATGTACTGTGGCTATTAGCCATGAAATCATTGCTATGTGTCTAGTTTCTTATAATACAAGTGATTTTCAAAATAGCATCTAGATGGTAACCTAGCAATTATGGGACCAAAAATCAAAAGGATCATTTTCTCTTTATATCCAAGTCTTAAAAAAAAAGAGCAGTTTAGAGTACATTTGTGCTAATTCTGCCTTATTAAATCTTCTGAGAATAAACAGAAAACTTTGGTCTATAACAGGGATGATTTCTGCCTTCATGAGAACTAAAATCCCATGCCAATAAAAATGACAAAGAATAAAGTGTTTTGTTTCAAGTTCTTTGTTTGACAAAAGCACTTAAGCCCCAAATGTGTAATCCTAGAATTATCAAGGTGTCTATCATTCTTCATGATGTGAAAGACAATTTGGATTTGATTTCAAGGTATCCAAGGAAACAAAACTGGGGGGAGGGGATGGAAAAAGAAAAAAAAATGTAATATCCTCAAAGCTTTCCAAAAATATTCCACCCACACTACAGTTTTGGACAACATTGTCAGAGGAAAAACATTCAACACCCCCTTTCTTTAAAGTTGGTTTTACTTAACTTTCCAGGGCTTAAGAAAATGTTATGTTTATTCTGTGGGAATATTTGGGAAGAACGAATTTAACTTGGCTACTCTGAAAGTTGTTTTTGTTGTTTGGGTTTCTTTAATGTTAGTATTTGGTGGGACTTTGTTTTCTTTGGGGTGGAAGAAGCAACTTTTCATGCAATTTAGTGGTTATATGAAACCACCTCCATTGAACTCTCATGCATTCCACATACTATATATAATATATATTTCAGCTGGATTTGTTTTCCCAAAGTCCAAGAACTTCTGTATAAAAGTTGCTCCATGTCAGTAAGATTTAAACCACAGGGAGGATAATTCAGTACGGGGGTTTCCTAAGCAAACTGCATGTCACTTCACTCCCCTCCTCTGCCTTCAGTCGTGTATCTCATGGCCTCCATCTCAAAGCCACCATATTCTGATTTAGCACATGCCTGAATTGGAGAGCTAGATGATTTAGGTTCTTCATGAGCATTAAACCTCCTTCCTCTATCTCTCCATCCCCTCACATTCAGACTTTTCTCTCCCATCACCAATGAGTCCAAATGTGGTAGCAGCTTGTGCTCTGTCCCTTTAATACCAAGATGACACAACCTTAAAATAATTCTATGTTGGATTCTACCACAGGTAAGACAAGACAGTCTGATTCCAGGCATTATTTATGAGGTGGTGGCTGGATGAATTATAAGGGGAGGCACTACTATAACGAGGTATTACTGAATTTTTCAAAAGTAATTTATAAAGGCCATTGGGTTTCTCCTATTAGTTATCAAATGTAATTTGGAAAGAGATGTCTATTGATAAGTTTTTTTTCCCAAAGATTTATTTATTTATGCATACAAGCTGGGATACAGGCTAGAGGTGTGGGGTGGTGAGAGGGTCACCAGAGACAGAGTGGGGAGCAGAACAGGCAGAACAACTGAAACACACTGCTGAGGGGAGCAGCGGATGAGGCAGGAGAGGTCTGCCACGCCATGTGGGAATCTCCCTGGCCAGGCATTGAACTCACGTC
Source organism: Scalopus aquaticus (assembly GCA_004024925.1). Lineage (NCBI taxonomy): Eukaryota > Metazoa > Chordata > Mammalia > Eulipotyphla > Talpidae > Scalopus > Scalopus aquaticus. Next base: position 5,788 of record PVIJ01020621.1, on the reverse strand, counting down.
GCCATTGCTGATAGCTTCACAGCACAGCTCCCAACCGCTACGCCACCAGGGAGGCCCAATCTATTGATAAGTTTTGAAAGTAGAATCTATGTCTCAATCCCATTCAAAATGCAATAGCACACATGTGCCCTCAAACTCCACAGGGTTAAGTGGAGGTGAATGAAGGGACACCTTAGCAGAGTGTGGAAGCGTGAAGAAAAGTTAAAAAAGAGCATTCAGACATAGAGCATTTCCAGCCTAGTCTCAGCGGATAAGAGAAGAAGGTTTAGTCTGTCACCCAGATAGCAGCTATGGCCTTGGGAAGAACAATGAGATCACAGCAGGGGACAGTGCTGACATTCATCTCCTTATGTCCTCCCCTCCTCTCCATGCCCTCCTACTGGCCACGCCCAGTGGAGACAGGTTGCAAGGGAGTTCCTTTCATAGTCTGTACTGGCGCCAGTCTCCCAAGGCACAGGGCTCAGGCATCAGAGAATAGATCTGGGAGCACAAGCAGAGAAAATCCATCGTGAACATCCTGAAGATTATGTTTAAAAGATAGATAAGGGATAGGAAGACCAGAAGATAAATACATGATAGATAGATAGATGGATAGATAGATAGATAGATAGATGTGTGGGTTGGTGGGTGGACAGATAGATAGATGATAGATAGATAGATAGATAGATAGATAGATGATAGATAGAGATAGATAAAAATAGGTAGATAGCTAAAAGCAGTTTATTTGGATACTCTTAAATTTAAATATCAAATGCTAGAAATCTTTTGCAGCAAAAGATTTGATAGAGCCTGAAATACTGCCCCCCCCGCCAAAGTCCAACTAAAAAGTAAGTTGAAACTATATAGGCAACACCTCTATGAATAAAAATATTTATTAACCTAGCATTGCTTTCTTTCAAAATAAATTGCTTTATACTTTGAGAGAAAAGAGATCGTAATCAGATCTTTCCACTCTGTCTTTGCTCTGGGATTTTAAAAGGCATTCTGTTACATTTTCAATTCAGGCTTAGAAATCAAGACTATGAGATTCTGGGAATTGCAAACTGATCATTTTACCAATAAAAGTGGTTTTGAACTCGGCTGATTGTTTTTCTAAACTGAACTTAAGTCAGAGGAGAAACATTCCTGTTCAGTATCTATTATTATTTAAAGTATTGCCATACGAAGAAGTGGAGAAATCCTAAAAGAAAACCTAGCTGCACCCGTCCAACCTGAAGATAAGCATGAGTGGTGTTAATAGCATTAGCTATTTAGTCAAGTAATTAGATGTTTTTCTAGCCTTGATGGACTCACAGTGATACAGTGAAATTGGCAACTATCTCATTAGTCTAGTGCGCAAATTCCATGGGTAGCTACTGTGGGATTCTAAGCTGATAGACTTTGCACACTTCCTTAGGAAGTCAGGGGCAGCACCATCCTCACGATGGAAAAGGACCTGAATGATTTCTCATTGCCCAAGAGGAGAGGAATATTTACAGAGAAATTGGAGCAACAAGAACTTCGCCCGGGAGTCCATGAACAAAACAGTGACTTTTTCAGATTCTACGCATACCGTGCTAGACATAAATAACCAGAACTGCCCGCCATCCTCGCCACTGCCATTTGCTCACCTGCTTGCTGGAAGGGCTGCTGTTGGCAGAGGGGCAAAGCAGCTTGTTTGAATCATGCTCCACAGCAGGTCCCACAACTGGTGGGTAATTACAGGAAATCTCTGTAAAATGGTTCCCATTTACAAATGAGAAAGCACTCCTGCTCGCCCAGGCCACATCAGACACCCAGAGAACAGACCTAGCGAGGCCTCCATTTGCTCACTCTATTTCAGCCGTGCCCACAACTTTCAAGCATTCAAATCAGCAGTTCTTTTTTCCCGTGGTGTCTTTGCCCTTAGCATCCCTCTGTCTGAGTTCATGGCCCCTGACTCCTGTCGTGGCTCCTGCTTCCGTAGCCCCGCCCACCCCACCTCCTTCTCTCACCTGGTATCAGGATGGCCGAAGTTTCCCTGCCCTTGTCTTCCTCTCACTGGTAAGCTAGGTGAGAGCAGCGATCTTGGGTGCCCTCTATTCTCAGGATCTAATAGTAAACCCTTAATAAATATTTATTCAATGCATGGATGAAATTCTCATCCGGCTTTAATTATAGAGTAGCCCGCCCAGAGACAGGTCTCTTTCCTGTTTTGCTTTGTTTTTTTAACATGGGAAATTAGAACAAAACTTTCCCAGGACTTTGGTGCTACCAAATCCTCTAAGCAGGTTTCTGGAATGTCATAAACAGCAATCATTTGCCACACAGTTCTACCAAAGAGGCTTCCTTCCAGGAGACAGGAACTGCAATGCAGACAGGCTGAGAGACTGTGTTCAGTTTAGGGAGACTGCTTGATTTTCATATAGACTTTATCACTACCAGAGCTCAAGGAGAGTGTAGAAGTGGCACTGTTCTCTCATTAATATCTAATAAGGAGATTAAAGTGACTCACAAAGAAAACTACTGCCATTGTCAAATACCACCAGCAAATTGCCTAGTCTAAGAAGCTTGGTACTTAAAAGTCCAGAGGATTTAGGAGAAAGAGGAAACAGAATTAAATCCATTTTTCCATTTTCTTGATGGGAAGAATTTCTCTAATGTCTCTGAGACATTTTTCCCTCGCTTGGAAGATATGGATTATCCAAAACTTGCAAAGTCTTTGGAAGAAGGAGGAGGAGGAGGGGGAGAAGAGAGGAGGGGCAGAAGGGGAAGTAGAGGGAGGGGGGAGGGGGAAGAGGAGGAGAAAATTATCCACCACGTGTGTGTGCAGGTGTGTGTGTATAATACATATATACACACACCTACACACGTATGCTTAGCTCAGCATTTTGTACTAGATAGATCCTACGTATTTCATAATTTACAAATCTTACTGGTGTTGCACCCAAATGTTAGAAGAATGGGCAAAATATTAAGATGCCAGGTTGTCATGCTCAAGAATTCTACACACAGAGAACTTCAGAGTAAACAGAACGATCAAATAACAAGAAATGTGTTAAGAACAAAGAGTCTAACTGGAAAAAAAAACTTGCCTAGAAAAACATAAACTATACGAAGTAAAATATTTATAAGAAAATGCAATCAAAATAATAAAAGTAGAAAGGAGTTCTGCGTGGACATTCATCTGTGAAAAACATGAGAGGAGATCAACTGAAAACTCTTATAAGACTTTATTTTTCTAAGAGAGAGACATTCAGGGAGGGAGGGGGAGGATAAGTGTTCAAAAATGGGGAGAAAAGAGCACAAGGGACTATGGTGTCAGTTCACAGGTGAATTGGTGGTGGAGAACCTATGGGGAATACACAGTAATGTAAAAAGACATAAATAACAATAAAAAAATATTTTTTTTCTAACTGCCATGCTTACAAAACTGCAAGTATGAACTGGATTTAACAGACATAATTTGGAACAAATTTTTCTTCCCAGCAAAGTTCTAAGTGGGACCCAGCAGTGCCACCAGTTTTTGGAGAAAATTCTCATGGCTTGAAGGGTTAGAGGGAGCCCCGTAGATGGTGGCCTTCGTGCAAGGAATGGGGTCACCTCCTGGGAAAGTGTTTCTACTGCACACCAGGTGTCTGGCGCCACTAGGGCCATGCTCTGTGCAACGCAGGGGCGAGCAGAGGCTGCTCTTACAGCCCTGACGTCAGCGTGCCCCGGATGGGACTGGATACACACAGAAGGGGCCCTTGTTTTCATTCACCCACACCAGTTGCCACACCAGCGCCCGTGTTGCAACAAGCTCCCAGGTGCAGATAGGAATAGCATAAAGGCCTGGGCGAGGATTTACCCTTGCAGGGACCGCTGGTGTCCACTGGGGCATGAGATGAACATGCTGACCTCAGCTGGGAGGGACCAGCCCAACAGGAAGAGGCGCTCCATGCCAGCAGGAGGCAGCCTGGAATACCACGCACTGGGAAGAGCAGAAGGCACAGGGCACCGGTGGGCGGAGCAGGAAAGAAAGGCAGGTGCCCTGCAGAAGACAAGTTCGTGCATGAGTCTCCCCAACAGCGTCAGAGAGGATTTTCTCAATAGGCCCAGAGTAGGCCTCTCGTCCACGTATTCGGGAAACCAGCGGTCAGTTAAAGCCCTATAATGGGCTTCAGGAAGTGCACTGCCATTACTGAAAGATGCAGATTGTTTTGGGTTGACAGCAGTGAGGACCCTGAAGGTTAGAAGTTTCTTATCTTGCCTAAGTCTTGCTTGAGTCATTCACCCTCCGCTAACCCATGAAGAGATCCTCACATCCTAAACTTCTGCCCTTTTCCTAATCGGCGATGCAATTGGAGCTCCTTCTTTTAGAACCTAGAAGAATGTAGTTTGAGGATCTCACCCAGTTATAGGTTTATTGGTGAACATGACCTCTCTACGAATTTCATCTTTACTCTCATGTGAAATCTCCCCCTCTTTGTCCTTGATAACTGAGGTCCCCAAACACAGGATAAATATTCCTGGTTTATTCCATTATTATTATTAAACCGATTGTTTCTCCTTTGCTAACCATCCGATCCTGTTCTGATTACTTGTCCTGCCTGAGAAAATTCCAGAGGGGTGGAGGAGGGTTTCTCTTGTGCTCCAGCAATGCTCATGGAAAATGGTAAATATGGAGAGTGAGAAATCCAGGGCAAGTGCCATCGGGGATGAATTGCATCAACATTTCCAGGGAGTTTGAAAAATAAAATTCTGGGCGACACTCTCAGAGACTTGGTAAATCTGCTTTGGGATCCTAGAAATGTGAAATTTTAAGACTGTCCAAATATTACCCTAGATCTGAAACAATTGAACTGGAGACAGAACATGAAATAATCCCTAGGGGCTCTCAATTCTTTTTATGCATACAAGAACTGGGGTGTAGGCCAGAGGTGTGGGGGTAAGAGGATTCACCAGAGGCAGAGTGGGGAGAACAGGCACATTGACTGAAATACACTGCTGAGGGGAGCAGCGGGGAGGCAGGAGAGGTCTGCTGCGCCATGTGGGAAGCTCCCTGGCTGGGGATCCAACTCATGCTGCAGTGGCTGTGGACAGCTTCATAGTGCTGAGACTTAACCCCTTGTCCCACAGGGAGGCCCAGCCCTCAAGTCTTGCTGGGGAAAATCTAGAGGGTGGGCACATAGGTTGATGCTTTATACGGTGGGAGAAGGTAGAACAGAAAAATTCTGGGTGGTGTCACTCATATCCACATAACACGGAGAAACAAAACAAAAAGTCAGAGCAAAAACATACACTAGAAATATAATGTAAAATGGAAGCTACCAGAAGGGGATGGAGAGGGAACAGGAAGTGGGGAGGGACTCAGTGAACTGGGGGAAAGACTCTGGGTCGCCTCTGTAGTGGGGATGGTGGTGTAGCATAAGGAGAGGTGGAACTGTGCATTTTATATGCATATACAATGTGCTGTGAGCCAATGGTTCCTTAATTTAAAAATGATTTTAAAAAGAGAAATCTATGATATTGTTACAATTTGCATATCTCTATCCCTTTGTTATCCATATTAAGGTCCCTTAGCATCATTTTGATATTTATGGGAAAATCAAGAAACAAGTTTGAGTAGTAAAATAAACTTTCTTTTTTTTTTTTAGCCAACAAATAGAAATTTTATTTTATTTTTTTAATATAATATTTATTTTTGTTATTCGTATCTTTTACATTATTATGTATTCCCCATAAGTTACCACCACCTGTTCACCCGTGGAGCCATCACCATAGTCCTCCGTGCTCCCCTCCTCCCCCCTTTTGAGCCCTCCCCCTCCCCTCCTTCCCTGCTGAATGT
>PVIJ01020620.1:0-20519 GCA_004024925.1 Scalopus aquaticus | reverse complement strand
CGAAGCAGGAGAGGTCTGCCGTGCCATGTGGGAATCTCCCGGGAGAGGCGTCGAACTTGCGCCGCTGTTGCCGACAGTTCCATAGCACAGCGCCTAACTGCTGTGCTACCAGGGAGGCCCAGAATTTATAGTTTCCTTTAATGAGTCTAGAAAAATAATTATGACAACTTGATAATTTTTGTTGAACAACATCAAGGTCATGTGCACACTCAATGATGTAAAAGTTTTTACTTTATTAACTGTCAGGGTTTAATTATTTACATATTACATGATGTCAGCCCCAAAGGGGTGGGGACACCTGCTGGGCCTGCCAAGGGGCAGAGGCTGTCTCTGAGGCCGCCTGGATGGCCATTCCCTCCTTCAGGCGGATCGCCCTGAACTCTCACCCACTGACAGCATCACAGCGGCCCTTCAGCTCGCGTTTGCCCTCACTGGGGCACCTCCTGCATTCAGGCCGGTGTTCTGCAGGAGGTTCGCACCCTGCCTCGCGGAGAGGCCCAGTCTCTGGACTCAGGCGCCCGCGTCAAAATCTCTGCTTCCAGAATGAAAATTCACTCCGGATGCCTGTTTGCTTGGGGATCCCTTTAATCAATCATTTTGGAATGAAGAGCTCTCAAATAGGGTAAGAAGGAAAGAGAACTTGAGGAAAGAGAAGAAACGATGGAGAGGAAGAGGTGGTTGTATCTTTGCGTCGATGGTTCTGGAGACGGTGATGGTGGAGGTGGTGATGGAGACGGAGATGTTGTTCCTCTTCCTGATGGCGCCACCTTCCTTAAGCTTGGAAGATCAATAGAAATTCTCGAGTTGGTGTTGGTGACGTGGGTACATACCCTCTGTCTGTGTCCACACGAGCTCCGTGAGCATCATTTGCAATGATAAAAGAGGAGAATTTACTCACACTGGTGTAACCAGGGCCCCTCCTCCTTCAGAATCCACTTCCTCACAAGGCCCCTTCCTGTGACCTCCGCCTGTTGTCTCCCATGGGATGGGCCAGACAAGTGTGTTTTTTGATTGTTTTTAAACCACACACACCTATAAGTCATGGAATTTCCCACCCTTAAGTCAAATTCTTTTCTTACTGATTTTTAACACAGTGATCCTAAGAGCAACAATGTCTGGAGCCCGTGAGAGCAGGATGCGGTGGGTCGTATTTCTCCTCACCGACAGAGGTTCTGTTGAGGACGGTGTCTGCGAAAGAGAGTGGACAGGAGGCAATGAGCTCACTGGCTTTTCAGTATTTCTGAGAATAGTTTAAGTCTTCAGTACAGGTGACTACAGGCACACAACATTTGAACTGAGGATCCCAGTGGAATGATTCCATTTGAGATAAATTTTCACCCTGGGAGCCAAAAATGGTGACTTTACCTTCAGGGTGGATATACTGAACGTTTGTCACTGGAAAACCCTTTTTGGTCGTCAGTGATAAATAGGTACCAAGTTCCCGACTTGCAAGGTGCTTCTTTCCTACAGTTTCTAGAAAATAAGCCAGAAGAGCTAGCCATTAAAACATGAGAGAGTCCACAGTGTGCCCTGGGGATGAGAATGGGTGGTCATCTCACCATCGTCCCCCCGCCCCATCCCTGCTGTTCCATTGTGGCCTTTACAGTAAGGTGCCTGCATCTACAGCTCTGCAGACGGCACCGTGAGGCGGGTTCAGCACGAACATGTGATCACTTTCCAGCTCTGGGGACAGCTAAGAAACTTAGACTCTCTCTCGACCACTAAATCTGATCCCGTTCTCCAAGGCACGACCAGTACAGGTAACGTAGGATATAAAAGTTCAAACGTCTATTTTTCTAATTTTCTACAATCCATTCTCACCTAATTGGAACTGTAAGAAGACAAATGGGCACCAATCATTTGAACTTTCCTTTAAGCCCCAGCACACAGGCTGAAAGGGAGGAGCAAAATGCCTCCCCCACCCCCCGTCCTTGTCACAGACAATGCCCAGCCCAGTTCAGGTCCAGTGTCCAGCTAACTCCAGAAGGACTCATCTGTCCCAGTGTCTGTGGAGCTCATGCTGGAATTGCCTAAAAAGTCTTCATTGGTGGGAGGAGACATGTATAGTATTATCTGAGAGTAAAAGATTCACGTCGAAAACAGCCCATCTAGATGTAGGTGTATTTCTGGGCTCTCATCATATTCCATGGGTGTGTGTCTGTCTTTGTCCCAGTGCCATGCCATTTTAACTATTATAGCTTTATTGTATAGACCGACCTGGAAATATCCTGTCTACGTTCTCCCTCATTTTGGTCAGGATTGTTTTGGCTATTCTTCGTCTTTTGTGGTTCCATACGCATTTCAGTAATATTTGTTTTGTATCTTGGAAGAATGTCTTTGACGTTCTTATTGGGATCACACTGAATCTATAAATTGCTTTGCGTTCATGGGTCTTATGCAATGTTGATTCTTCCAAGCTATGGGCAGGGAATATCCTTCCATTTATTTGTCTTTTCTATTTCTTTTATCAATCTCTTTCTATTTTCTTTGTATCTTCACCACCTATGCTAGGTATACCCTAGGTACTTAAGTTGTGTGATTACAAGGAGTGTTGTTTTCTATTTTTTTTTCTTTTTAAAGATTTGCTTGTTTATGCATAAGAGCTGGGGTGTAAGTCAGAGGTGTGGAATGTGAGAGGATTCCACAGATACAGAGCAGGGAGCAGAATCAGAAGATTAAGTGAAATCAACTGCTGAGGGGAGCAGTTGAGATCAGCTCTGAAAAATTTGGGATTTTGGCAGATAAATAAGTTTTTTGGCAATTATATGTTCCCCTCCCCTGCCCCAGGCACAGGGAGGGGCCCAGACACGGGGGAGGGGAGCCCCAGGGGTTCAGGATGAGGAGAAACTGCACAGACCATGGGGCAGGCGAGGGGCCGAGTCCTGGGGAGTCTCCTCTGGGGACAGACAGAGTCTCCCCCACCCTGTGGGCTCCCCGGGAGAGTGGGGACTGGAGCCTCTCAGAGGGGAGCAATGTGCCTGGGAGTTGAGTCCGCAGAAGGAGCCCCAGACAGGAAGCCCCTGCCCCCCACCCGCACCTGCTCTGGGCTGTGCTCTGTGCTCTGAGCCTCCTGGGCCTCAGGGTCCCTTGGCCCCTGGGGTCCTGGACACGCACCGTGGACCCCCCCAGCCCCGCCCCGCCCCTGTAGGTTTGTGTCTGGGCTCCCCCCTCCTCCCCGCACTGTGTGTCTCGCACAGTAATACACGACCGTGTCCTCAGGGCTCAGGCGGTTCATTTGCAGATACAGCGAGTTCTTGGCGTTGTCTCTGGAGATGGTGAATCGGCCCTTCACCGAGTCTGCGTAGTTTGTGCTACCACCATTAAGATAAATGTATCCCACCCACTGCAGCCCCTTCCCTGGGTGTCCCTAGCCCCGCCCTGTCCCTGCAGGTTTGTGTCTGGGCTCCCCCCTGCTCCCCGCACTGTGTCTGTTGCACAGTAATATACGGCCGTGTCCTCAGTCCTCAGGCTGTTCATCTGCACATACAGCGAGTTCTTGGCGTTGTCACTGGAGATGGTGAATCGGCCCTTCACAGAGTCTGCATAGTTTGTGACAAAACCATTTGGATAAATTCCTACAACCCACTGCAGCCCCTTCCCTGGGGCCTGATGGACCCAGCTCATGTCATAGCTGCTGAAGGTGAATCCCGAGGATGCACAGGAGTGTCTGAGAGACCCCCCAGGCTGCACCAAGTCTCCCCCAGACTCCACCAGCTGCGCCGCACCCTGGACACCTGCAGACACAGACACAGCCCGTCAGGACTCGGCTCTCGGCCACCGCTTCTCCCTCCTGCCCCTCCCCTTCAGGGTGTCCCCCCAGGAATCACCTCCCAGAAGAGCCCCGAGGAGCACCCAGCTCAGCCCACGCTCCATGGCGAGTGTCTGCGTCAGTCTTGACTGAGTGGCCCCTGGTCCCGGCTGGCTCCTGTGCAGAGCTGCAGGGTGGGCCGGGCTGGTTTTCTGCAGCAGGGGACGGCCCTATTTGCATGTGTCCCACAATATATCAGGCTCTGGCTGGGTCTGGGGACAGCGGAGCCCGGGAGGGTCCTGGGACTTTGGGGTCCTGGCAGCATCATCAGGGTGTCCCTTATCAGGTGACAGAGCTGGGTGGGTACTGGTCCCCTGTAGTTTATGGTGACTCAGACCCATGTGATTGTGCTCACAAGTGTACTGTGGAGTCTTCTTGTCCTAGTTCTTGCTGTATTTTGACCAGCCTTTGTCATATGTGTTATATGGAAATATTCTCCCATTCAGTTGGAAAACTTTGGATTTTACAGATATTTTTCTTCATTGTCCATTACTTTGTCACTTTGTTAGAACTTATTCATAGATGTTTATTTTCCTTCTCTTGCCATGCAGCCCACCTGCTTTCACAGTGCCCTAGGTACGGAACACATTTTTTGCGGGTAGTTTTTATGGTGTGCTAACAGGTGGCCCGGGCCATTTTTGCTAGTTTTTTAAGTATTAAAAAAAAGTATAAAAGTAAACATATTTATACATTATGCGCATTCTACCGCTAGTCTATAAAAGAAGTATTAATAGGTGTCCCACGCTCTACTACCAGTCACCGTAAAACGTGTAAATACGTTTCCCGCATACAATGTGTTAAGTTGTGTGATTACAGGTAGTGTTGTTTTCGAAACTCAGTACACACTGACTCCTGTGCTGGGGGCCTCATCAGAGTTGCAGAGCAGTAAGTGTTACATGTATCAGTAGTCAGGTCTATTAAATGATGATGCGAATAAAAGTCACATTATTTGAAACAGTTCATGACAAAAAAAAGTTATTTTCTGTCACTTTATCTCAACCCTGAATGACACGGTCGTGTATTAGGGAGCAATTTAGAGTTAATGTTTTCACTAATTATAAAATGAATATTTTAATCACTGTGCTCTCAGGTCTAAAATGCAGCCTGAAATCTACATACTTCCAAGTCTGAGTGGATTCTCCTCTGACTGTGCTGGGCAGGAGATACCTGCGATCTGGGGGGCAAGTCCCAGCTGCCTGTGGAGTCTCTTCTCCGAGGTTGTCCCATCATGGGACAGAGGGCGTCCCGGCCTCTCCCTCCACGGCTGCGGCGTGTGTGGGTCCTCTGAACACCCCCAGGATCCACCCTCCGTCCTCTGCTGCCTCCGTGGACAGAGCAGGGCACTGGGGCTATTTGCCCTCTGGTGCTGGCGCCTGGGAGTTGGTCACTGTCCCAGACTCCGTCCCTCAGGGACTCTACTCCTGGGGACACGTGCACGTGTCCAGTTGACTGTCCTCATTGGCCTCGTCCTACAACCCATCCCAGTGGTCACTAGTGCCCCGAGAGTGCCAGAGGCAGTGTCCTCAGTTCTGACCCCCTGTGGATGCACTGTGGCCTCTCCCCAGCCCCGTCAGCCCCACAGAGCCTGCCATGGGGGACCCGGTGCGGCTTCGTTGCCGAAGCCCCTGAGGAGCCCCCTCCACAGGGAGCTGGACAGTCTGTCTCTGCCTGTGCCCTTCTGGGGAGACCAGGGAGGTGGGGTGACTGGGGCGGGAGGGCCCGGGTGGCAGGGAGGGAGCCGGACAGATGAGGAGAAAGTCAGCAGATATGAGGGAAAAAGAGGAGAATCCTGGATCTTCTGAAATGCTGTCTTGGTGTCAATATTATTTTTGGGATTTGGTGATTCTCAGTCCCGGGAACTCTGCAGGTAAATTTGAATAGTTACTGTGGTGACGTGATTTGCCATCATCTTTACAAAGGACACAGATTATTGGGTTCTGGGCCTGGTGCTGTTTCCCTTGGGTCCTGATCTCCGAATGACAGTGGCTTTGCATTTTGACAGTTCTTGGAAAAGAACTTTGTTCTTTATGGATTTAAATAATGCGAAAGGGTTAGAAGCAGGCTAAGAAGCAAAGACAAACATATGCCACAGATTAGCTCGATTCAAACTGGCTGTGTGTGTGGTTTGTGTGTGTGTGTGTGGTTTTTGTGTGTTTGCGTGAGTGACTGTGTGTGTGTGTGTGTGTGTGTGTGTGTGTGTGCGTGTTTGTTCCCTGCCATGCCGCGGGGTCAGAGCGGGGTGAGGCCCGGGCAGTGGGGGGCCCGGCTCCTTGGGGACGGGGACGGGCTCAGGGCTCCGGCTGCGTAGGGGACGGCTCTGGCCAGGCGAGAGGGGCGACGGGGTCCCCGAGGGTGGGCTGTGGGGAGAGAGTCGGGGCGTCCAGGGAGGCAGAGGGAATTTGGTGTCCACCTCTTCTGCCTCTCTGTTTCTGTAAGATGCTTGGGGTTTGGGGTAATTGTGATGATGATGAGCACATGCGGGCTCCCCGGGGACGTGGGGACCGGAGCCTCTCAGAGGGGAGCAATGTGCCTGGGAGCTGAGTCCCAGAGGGAGCCCCAGACAGGAAGCCCCTGCCCCCCACCCGCACCTGCTCTGGGCTGTGCTCTGTGCTCTGAGCCTCCTGGGTTCGGGGTCCCTGGGCCCCTGGGGTCCTGGACACGCACTGTAGACCCCCAAGCCCCGCCCAGTCGCTGCAGGTTTGTGTCTAGGCTCCCCCCAGCTCCCCACATTGTGTCTCTCGCACAGTAATACACGGCCGTGTCCTCGGGGCTCAGGCGGTTCATTTGCAGATACAGCGAGTTCTGGGCGTTGTCTCTGGAGATGGTGAATCGGCCCTTCACAGAGTCTGCGTAGCTTGTGCTACCACCATTGTAACTAATCCATGCAACCCACTGTAGCCCCTTCCCTGGGGCCTGGCGGACCCAGTGCATGTTGTAGCTGCTGAAGGTGAATCCCGAGGCTCCACAGGAGAGTCTGAGAGACCCCCCAGGCTGCACCAAGTCTCCCCCAGACTCCACCAGCTGCTCCGCACCCTGGACACCTGCAGACACAGACACAGCCCGTCAGGACACGGCTCTCGGCCACCGCTTCTCCCTCCTCCCCCTCGCCCTCAGGGTCTCCTGCTCCCCAGGAATCACCTCCCAGAAGAGCCCCGAGGAGCAGCCAGCTCAGCCCACGCTCCATGGCGAGTGTCCGCGTCCTTCCTGACCGAGTGGCCCCTGGTCCCGGCTGGCTCCTGTGCAGAGCTGCAGGGTGGGCCGGGCTGGTTTTCTGCAGCAGGGGACGGCCCTATTTGCATGTGTCCCGCTATATAGCAGGCTCTGGCTGGGTCTGGGGACAGAGGAGCTGGGAGGGTCCCGGGTCTTTGGGGTCCTAACAGCATCATCAACGTGTCTCTTATCAGGTGAAAGAGCTGGGGGACACTGAGCCCTGTGGTTTGTGGGGATGCAGGCCCAGGGGCTTGTGCTCACAAGTGCACTGTGGGTTCTTCTTGTCCTAGTTTTTGCTGTATTTTGATCAGCCTTTGTCACATGTGTTATGTGGAAATATTCTCCCATTCAGTTGGAACAATTTAGATTTTACAGATTTTTTTCTTCATTGACCATTACCTCGTCATTTTGTTATAACCTATTTATAGATGCTTATTTTCCTTCCCTTGCCATTGGAGCCACGATGCTCTCACGGAAGCAAGTGCTGGATGTTTTGTACCTTTTCTTTTCGATGTGCTGACACAGCTGCATTTACGTAACGTAGTTGTGGAAACCACCTATGTGCCATGCAGACGAATCGTTCAGAAAAGTGAGGTGTATTTATACCATGGCGACTCCTCAGTTATACTAGCATGAAATTGCTGTTTGCAACAACCCAATGTGACTGGACAGGGTGATGCCAAGTGAAGAGTCAGAAGGAGAAGGACAAATGCAGGAAGGTCTGAAGTGCGTGTGGATACAGAGACACACGTCTTCGTGCCTTTGATAACAACCAATAATAATGTCTTAACATTAGAGTGCAAAACTGAGGCTACGGGGGTCCGGGAGGGACCCCAAGGCAAATGGTGGGGGTTGCTGGGGCCCTGGTGCTGGGTGTGTGTGAGAGGACATATTTGTAGATGTTTGAACCTCTAATCTGTGGGGCAGCTACAGAGACATAAACCCCTCTTCCTCCATAAGCAAACGTGTCAATACAGTGATGATGATTGAGATCGTATCAATAATTCTCTGATCACAACTGCACTGAACTGGGGATTATTCCACATGCAATGTCTGAAAAAACACTAATATGTGGAGACTGGCCTCATGAAATGTGCTTGGCCCCACAAACTCTCCTCGTTTTCGGGAAGAGAGAAGGACGGGCCTGAGATACCCTTTGACGGTTTGGTGGACTCAAGAGCCCCTTGCTTTGTTTTTTGGGACACTTTGACCACTTTACAATTTTCTCATTTGTATTTGGTCTCTTCAGGTTTTCTATTTTTTCTTGATTCTGTCTTGGAAAGTTGTATGATTCTAAGATTTTGTCCATTTCTTCACCTTTCTCAATCTTTTGGTACAAAGACATCTCTTTACCATCACTGGGTAATGAGAAGATGAAATAAGAAAACACATTATACCCAGAGGCTGAGAACACGAACTCACAACTGAACAGAACCTGTGGGCCCACTGAAACCACGCAAGGGGAATAACAGAGCACTCAGGCCGAACCACAAGCAAGAAAGAGCCCAAGTACGTAATCTCTCATTATAGCTGAAGTAATCACTAAAACAGGAAAAAATGAAACCAAAGGTCATCAGATGGAAGGAAATAAAAAAAAAATTGGAATAGAAAGAAATGAAGTACCTTTGAAAAAAAAAACATTTCAAATAGCAATATGAAAGAAGCTGGTAATTTAAAAATTAAACACAATAGCAAAATCTATACTCTCTCTTAGAAAAATAGGAAAGACTGTAATAAATAGAATCAGAAATGACTGAGGAGAAGATACAGTAAACACCTCGATAAACAGAGAATCCTACTGTTCACCCTGATGTCTTTGTGCCAAAAGATTGGGAAAGGTGAAGAAATGGACAAAATATTAGAATCACACAACCTTCCAAGAGAGAATCAAGAAAAAATAGAAAACCTGAATAGACCAAATACAAATGAGAAAATTGTGAAGTGGTCAAAGTGTCCCCAAAGCAAAGCACTGTGCCTTTTCTCTTGAATCTACCAAATGGTCAAAGGGTAACTTAGGCTCACCCCTCTCTCTTCCAGAAACTGAGGGGAGTCTGTGTGCCAAGGACATTTCATGAGACCGACATGGTTCGGACAATAAAGCAGACAAGGACATCACACAGAATAGAACACTACAGACCAATATCCTGATAAATAGAGGTGCAAAAATCCTCAACAAAACCTTAGCAAATTGCATTAACAACACACTAAGAGGACCCTACATTGGGACCCAGTGATTTTTATTCCAGGGACACAGGACGCTGAACATGGAAATGTCATCCATGGGATTCCCTATTTCACCAGGGGAAAGATAAAGTCACGAGATCAGATCAACAGCTGCAGAGAAGGCGACTGACAAGACTGACACCCATTCATGGTAAAATCTCACAGTGAGACCATACTGGAGTAACACACCCCATGGGATAAAGACCATGTGCCCAACCCCCAGCATCACCATCACTAGGAGGGACTGGAGCTTTTCTTACTGGTCAGGACCCTGGACGGGGACGTCCTCTGCTCCTCACTGCTCAGGGTCCTGCTGGGAGAGAGACCTGAAAGGATCCACATGTGAACAGCAACCGTAAAGCTGTCGCTGTTGGAGCAGATCTGGTAATATACATAGAGAACCTGAAAGGCATCATTTAAAAGGTTAGGAACAGATATCAGTGTAGAAGTGCAGGCTCCAAACCCTCATGTGTCTGTGTGTGACGTGTGTGTTAAGGGACGTGGCTTGTCTTTAATGGTTGTTGGATTTCTTGTTGTTGAGTTTTCAGTTAGTTCTTATTTTTGATGATAAACTTGGCTCATGAATCCTGTTGGATTATCTTCTCTAATCTGTTGCATGTATTCTTACTTTGATCACGATTGCCTTTGTAGAATTTACAGTTATCATTGAAGTGTACAAAATAATTATTTCTTAAACTGATTTTTGTTGCACCATGTCGAGGTCATGTCCACACTCAAGGACACTGAATTTTTTTTCCAGTTTTCACCTCTCTGTGTTTACACCCTTTGCATTGTATATTTATGTCTATGATCCATCTTGATTTAATTTGTGACAGCTGTTGGTCTATCCTGGTTAATATTTATATCAGGTGCAAATTCAGTTGTCCCATCACCTTCCCTTGAGAAGACTGTCTGTGACCCATTGTGTTGCATTTGATCCTTAACAACCTAAGTCAACTAGTTTACACGGGTCTGTCCCCAGGCTTCTTCTCTGTCCTTTGACTCAGTTCCCTGCTCTCTTCTCAGCCCCACGTCGTCCTCATCATGCGACTGTGGGGCAGGTGGAGCTGGGCTGGGCCAGAGCTTCAGCTTGTTCTCCCTCCAGTGTGTGCTCACCTGGGCCCTGGTCTCTCCTCGTGGCTCTGGGCTGAGTTTGTCTCCATCCCCCAAAGAGAAGCTGGAATTTCATCACCTGTGCACTAAATCCACAGTTTTCTTGGGGAATCATTACATGTTAAAAACTTTTTATCCTTACCATCCCTGAGTGTGGATACCCCTCCACATGTTTAGGTTTTTGGTTGATGTTAATTTCAGAGTTTCTAGCTTTCTTTACATGAGTCTTATAGTGTGTCAGATTGTATGTACTTGTTGCTTTATGAGCTTCCTATGTAAACATTATTTTTATTCTATTTTGATATTAACTTATCTATTGGAAGTATGTAACACAATTTACTTTTGAAAATTAAACTTGCTAAAATTGCTTATTATTATAGTGAATTATTTTGCATTTTTAATGTAGATTTCATGTCATCTGTGAACAGAGTTTTATTTCATGTCCCAGTGTGTGTTCTCTTTTCTATAGTTATTTTATTGCATTACCTCTGATAGCTGTACAATTTTTGAGATAAAAGACGGAAGGAGACAAAACTCCATCCTGCCCTTAGTGGAAAAATTTTTGGTTTATCATGATTCAGTTAGTATCTAGTAGTTAATCATTTACAGTTTTATTTACCAAGAAAAACAACTTGAAGTTTGCTTTTACTTTACTGGGAGTTATTTCATCATGAGTATGTATCGGCCTTTCTCTAATAATTTTTAGCCTGTTTCTGTGTAAAACCAATTTGACATTGTCAACGTATATAGTCTCCCTACTCTATCTGTTCACACAGTCAGTGTCTCTCATGCTCCATATATTAACTCTTAAACACCAGGAAGGAAATCCCAGCGCCCTAGGGTCTCCTGAGCCCTGGAGTCCTGATCTGCTCACTGTGGTCCCAGCGCCCCCTGCTGGTCCTGGGAGTCTCCATCCCTGCCTTGTCCCTGCAGGTTTGTGTCTGGGCTCCCCCCTGCTCCCCGCACTGTGTGTCTCGCACAGTAATACACGGCCATGTCCTCGGGGCTCAGGCTGGTCATTTGCAGGTACACTGAGTTCTTGGCATTGTCACTAGAGATGGTGAATCGGCCCTTCATGGAATCTGCATAGCTTGTGTCACCACCATTAGGATAAATGTATGCAACCCACTGCAGCCCCTTCCCTGGGGCCTGGCAGACCCAGCTCATGCTGTAGCTGCTGAAGGTGAATCCCGAGGCTGCACAGGAGAGTCTGAGAGACCCCCGGGCTGCACCAAGTCTCCCCCAGACTCCACCAGCTGCTCTGCACCCTGGACACCTGCAGACACAGACACAGCCCGTCAGGACACGGCTCTCGGCCACCGCTTCTCCCTCCTGCCCCCTCCCTCCTCAGGGTCTCCTGCTCCCAGGAATCACCTCCCAGAAGAGCCCCGAGGAGCAGCCAGCTCAGCCCACGCTCCATGGCGAGTGTCCGCGTCCGTCCTGACCGAGTGGGCCCTGGTCCCGGCTGGCTCCTGTGCAGAGCTGCAGGGTGGGCCGGGCTGGTTTTCTGCAGCAGGGGACGGCCCTATTTGCATGTGTCCTGTTATATAGCAGGCTCTGGCTGGGTCTGGGGACAGAGGAGCCGGGAGGGTCCTGGGACTTTGGGTCCTGACAGCATCATCAGCGTGTCCCTTATCAGGTGACAGAGCTGGGTGGACACTGAGCACCTGTGTTTGTGGGGACACAGGCCCAGGTGCTTGTGCTCATGAGTGCACTCTGGCATCTTCTTGGCTGAGATGTTTGTAGGTTCTTCTATCAGTCCTTTCTCAGATGTGTCATGTGCGCATCTTTCCCCCATTCAATAGGGATCTTTTCATTTTACTGATAGTTTCTTTTACTGTATAGAAGCTTTTTTATTTGTATAATCGTAGTTTTTATATTTATTTTCCTTCCTTTGCAATTGGAGCCCCATCCACGGACATATCATAGAAGCAGTTCTGGGTGTGTTGTTTCCTGTCTGTGTCTTCTGTTGTCAGCAGTCGTTTTTATGTACCTTAATTGAGAAGTCTCCTAACTGCCCAAAGACATAGGAATAAATTGGAAATATGAGGTTATTTGTGCAGTGACCACTATTCAGCTACAACAAAGGGTGAATCCTGCCTTTTGCAATAACTTGGTCGGGACTGTAGAGAATGAAGAAAAATGAATGAAGCAGAAGGAGAAATTCAGATGATGGACAGTCTCACTTAAATGTGTGGGAATAAAAATAAACAACGGGAAACCGGTAAAACCCAACACTGCAATCAATTCTCGGCATCTGACGCAAGGCTGAGACCACCAGAATACACAATGTCGGGGTGAGGGGTCTTTGTGGGGCCCCATTATGTCTTCGGGGTGCTGGAGCCCTGGTGCTGCAAAGGTGTGAAGGACACATTTGTACAGCTTGAACCTCTAACCTGTGAGCAGATAAAAAGCTGTAAACTTCTGTTTCTGCCATGAAACTAATAAAAAAGTGTTGATATGTGGAGAAGGTTGAATATTGAAATTGCATCAATTATCCTCTCTGATCACAATTGCATCAGACTAGACATCGGTCACAGAGGAGAGCCTGACAAGACTTTAACATATGGGGACTGAACAAAAACTACGGACTGGAATAGGCTGCTCAGTAGATGAATCAACAAATGTTATTATGCCCAGAGACAAACAAAGGGAGCTACGACCTCAGCACATATGGTCCAGGAGGGAAGGACAGAGAGCACAGGGCCACAGCGTGGAGTGAGAACGAGTTCAAGGAAATAATCTACCATTACCCCAATGCAATTACAAAAGGAGAAGAAAATGAATCCAATGGCCAGTAGGAGGAGGAAATAATAAATATTAAAGTAGAATTAAATTAATACATGTGAGAAAAACAGTTTAAATGAGCAATGTTAATAAAGTTAGGACTTGAAAAAATAAATGGACAAAATCTATACTCAAGACTAAAAAAAATTTGAGAAAAAGCTAATTAGTACAATCAGAAATGGAAGAGGAGAGGTTGCAAACTACACCTCGAAATACAGAGGACTATATATTACACTGTGAATGTGTGTGTGTGTGCCCACTAATTGGAAAAGGCAGAAGAAATGGATAAAATCTCAGAGGCACAAAATCTTCCAAGGCTGATTCAGGAAGGAAACAGAAAACCTGAAAAGAACACTTGTAAGTAAGAATTTTGAAGAGTAATCAAAGATTCCAAAAAAAGAAGACCATGGGGCCTGCTGGTCTTCTACTGAGTCTACAAAACCCTCCAAGGGGAACTAGCCCGTCCTTCTCTGTCTTTCCCAGAACCCAGGATGAGGTGGCTGACAAGGCCCTTCCATGAGGCCAGTGTGATCTGACACTGAAATGAGAGGGACACACAGACAAGAGTGGAAACTACAGACCCATGTCCAGGTGAATGCAGATGCCAAGGTCCTCAACAAAACCTTAGCAAATGAATTAACCACACACTCAGGGGACCTACATCAGGACCCAGTGGCATTTATTCAGGGGCACAGGATGGATGAACATGGACATGTCATGCATGTAATTCACCATTTCACCAGGGGAAAGATAAAATCATGGGATCTAATCGACAGCTACAGAGAAGGCGAATGACAAGACTCACACCCATTTATGACAAAATCTCACAGTTTGACAAGGCTGGAGTAACACACCCCACGGGATAAAGACCATGTGCCCAACCGCCAGCAGCATCACCTTTCACATTGAGAAACTGGAGCTTTGCCTCCTGGTCAGGACCCTCATGGGGATGTCCACTGCTCCATACTGCTCAGCGTCCTGCTGGGGGAGACGTGAAAGGATCCACATGTGAAAAACAACAGTAAAGCTGTGGCTGTTGGAGCAGATCTGGTAATATACATAGAGAACCCGAAAGGCTCCATTTAAAATAGTGGAAGCAAAAATCAGTGTAGTAAATTGCAGGCTCCAAACCATCATGTGTCTGTGTGTGACGTGTGTGTTAAGGCCGTGGGCACAGCTTTCACTGGGTTGGTGGCTTTCCCATTGATTTTTTAGAATTTGTGTTCATTTTTGATAATAGACTTTACTCACCTGTATCACATTGGGTTATCTTCTCTATGTCTTTTGCTTGTCTTATTTTCATAACATTTGCTCTTACAACATTGTTTAGTTTTCATTTAAGGAGCCTATAAAACAATCGCTTCTTGAACTGAGCCTTTTTTATTTCACCACATCGAGGTCATGTGCACACTCAAGGAAACAAAAGCTTTCTCCTGGGCTGTCAGGGTTGATTCCTTTACAATTTACATTTATGTCTATGATCCATTTTGATTCAATTTGTGGCAGTTGTTGGTCTGCCCAGATCAACTTCTTTTACATGTGGAAATCCAGTTGTCCCTGTAGGGTTAGAATGAGTTTGTGAATATCCACAAGTAGTGCCCTGTCAGTTTTATTAGCGGTGCATTGAGTCCACAGTTCTCTTGGGGATCACTCATATCTTGACAATATTTAGTCTTCCCGTCTGTGAGTACAGGACAATTCTCCATAAGTTTTGCTTTACTAGCATCTCGGTTTCCATGTTGTTAGTTTTCCTCATATAGCTCTTATACAATGTTGTCAGATTTCCATGTAAATATTTCATTTTGAGCTTGTTAATGTAAACGATGTTATTTCATTGTTTTCCTATGGACTTCATATTAACTTACTGACTGAATGAGTATAAGACATGTAATTAACTACTGAATATCAACCTTGCTGGGAGTTATTCCATCAAGAGTGGGAGCTGGATTTCTGAAATTTTCCACATGTACTCATAGAGTCGCTGTACTGTTGTTTTAGCCTGTTTTTGCGGGAAACCACATTTCAGAGGTCGCCGCTGACTGTCCCCCAGTGACAGCCTGAGTCCCCATGTTTCATCAGTTAACTGATGAAACAGCAGTAAGGAAATTACATCTCCCTGGGGTCTCTGAGGCCAGGAGTCCTGATCTGCTCACTATGGTCCCAGCGCCCCCTGCTGGTCAAAGCATCCTCCGCTCTGCCCCTGACACTTCAGAGTTTATGTCTGGGCTCTCCCCTTGCTCCCTGCGCTGTGTCCATCACACAGTAATACACGGCCGTGTCCTCAGGGCTCAGGCTGTTCATTTGTAGATACCCCAAGTTATGGGTGTTATCAATGGAGATGGTGAATCGGCCCTTCACAGAGTCTGCATACTTTGTGACACCAGCAAGAGGAATAATTGCTCCAACCCACTGTAGCCCCTTCCCTGGGGCCTGGCGGACCCAGCTCATGCTGTAGTTGCTGAAGGTGAATCCCGAGGCTGCACAGGAGAGTCTGAGAGACCCCCCAGGCTGCACCAAGTCTCCCCCAGACTCTACCAGCTGCTCCGCACCCTGGACACCTGCAGACACAGACACAGCCCGTCAGGACACGGCTCTCCGCCACCGCTTCTCCCTCCTGCCCCCTCCCCCTCAGGGTCTCCTGCTCCCCAGGAATCACCTCCCAGAAGAGCCCCGAGGAGCAGCCAGCTCAGCCCACGCTCCATGGCGAGTGTCCGCGTCCGTCCTGCCCGAGTGGCCCCTGGTCCCGGCTGGCTCCTGTGCAGAGCTGCAGGGTGGGCCGGGCTGGTTTTCTGCAGCAGGGGACGGCCCTATTTGCATGTGTCCCGCTATATAGCAGGCTCTGGCTGGGGCTGGGGACAGGGAGCCTGGGACGGTCCTGGAGTTGGGTTATCACAGCATATGAGTGTGTCCCTTATCAGGTGACCGAGCTGTGTGGACACCGCCTCCTGTGTTTGTGGGGACGCAGGCCCCGGTGCTTGTGCTCACAGTGCACTGTGGGGTCTTCCCTCTCTGAGATCTTTGCCTGGTTCAATAACAGCCCTTTGTCGGATGTGTCATGTTGAGATCCATCCTCACCTTCGTCGGGTGCCTTTGGTGTCACTCGTAGTTTCTTTCACTGTT
Organism: Scalopus aquaticus; assembly: GCA_004024925.1. NCBI lineage: Eukaryota > Metazoa > Chordata > Mammalia > Eulipotyphla > Talpidae > Scalopus > Scalopus aquaticus. The sequence continues at coordinate 4,258 of PVIJ01020620.1, read as the reverse complement.
CAGAGCTTGTAGTTTCTTTTAACCCCGTTTCTTCAGGGTTATGCTGCGCTTTTGCCTTTGGAGCCCTATCCACAGACATAATGGCAGCGTGCTTTGTTCCTTTCTTGTCCTTGTTGAACGCAGCCTTATGTATGGAGCCTCGTTATGGAAACCATCAGAAAAGGACAGGAGCAGTTCAGAAAAATGAGGTGTATATGTTCAACGTCATACTACTGAGCTATAAAAAAGATGAACTCCTGCTATTAACAACAATGTGGGTGAACTGAGAGGATTATAATAAGCAAAATAAATTTGAAGGAGAAATACCAATGCTGATTTGTTCCCTTACCTGTGGACACAGAGAAACCTGATCCCAGAATAAACTCTTCACCTGTGAGCACAGGACAGGCCACGGGGGTCAGGGGGGTGGGGGACGTGGTGAGGGAGGGGCCCCTGGCCCGTGTGGGGGCTGCCAGGGCCCTGGTGCTGGCGGGTGTGAAGGACTTTTTGTCGAGGTGTGAACCTCTGATCTGAGAGCAGTTACAGAGTCGTAAACACACGGTTCATCCACAAACAGAATAAAAACGGTTTGTCAATACAGCGATGATAAGTGAAGTCACATCATTAACTTCTCTGAGCACAAGTGCACACAACTGGAATTAGTCACACGTGGAAGCCTGAAAAATTTTAGAGACTCATGAAACACTGCTGACTGCCCTTGCATTAGTGAGGAAATGAAATAGAAATTGAATTATACCCAGAGACATGAACATGAAGTGATTATGCACCGGCTCCTGTGGACACGTCAGAAACCACACACACAGGAATGATCTAGCAGTCAGGACCCACCAAAAAACAAGACGATCCCAATAATAATCCAGCAGTGTCCCCGATAATTATAAGAGAAGAACCAATGCAACGAAAAATCAGTAGAAGGAAGGAAATGATAAAAATGAGAGCAGATGTAAATGAAACACCAGTGAATAAGAGAATTCAAATGAGCAATGATAACAAGAGCTGGTACTTAAAAAATATTACATAATAGATACTCTGCACTCAAAATTAGAAAAATTGGAGAAACTCTAATAAACAGATCCATGATGAATGGGGAGAGGTTCCAACCATACACCTTGTAGTAGCGAGTGAGCAACAGATGGGAAAAGCTGGAAGAAATGGACCAATTTGCAGGCACAGAACCTTCTAAGGTGGAATTAGGAAAATAGAAAACCTGAACAGAACAGTTACAAGAAGGAACACTGAAAGGTAATCAAAGTCTCCCAAAAAAAGGTAACACAGAACCTGCCCCTTTTCCTAGTGAGTCTTCCAAACCCTCAAGGGTAACCCAGGCCCGTCCTTCTCCCTCCCAGACTCTGAGGAGGCGGCGGCTGCCCAGGCCACTGTGTGGGGCCAGCGGGGTCTGACCCTGAAGCCCACAGGGACACACGGACGAGAGGAAACTACAGACCAGTGTCCTGGCAAACGCAGATGCAGAAACCCTCAGTGTGCTCAGGGACTTGGCACATGTTTCCTCAGGCTGGGGGCTTTCTGGGTGTGAGTTTTCATTTTGATAGTGGACATATCTCGCAGGCATCATACTGGATTATCATCCCTAAGCCTGCTGCTTGCATTACTATTCTCATGTCACTTGCTTTTGCAGAATTTATAGTTTCATTTAATGAGTCAGCAAAACAATTATTCCGTGACCCAGGTAATTTTTGTGGAACAACATCAAGGTCATGTGCACACTCAGTGATGTAAAAATTTTTCCTTTGTTAACTGTCAGGGTTTAATTTACATATTACATGATGTCTATGATTAATTTTGAGTTGATTTTTGACAATTGCTGACTGTCTGTGTTAACTTTTTCAGTATGTGCAAATCACTGTCCAGGCAGGGTTTAGAACCAGTTTGTCTACATCCACCACATAATAACCTGAAAGTGTTATGATCGTTTCATTAAATCTGCAACCTGTGGGGAAGTATCACAGGTTAACAACATTTATTCTTCTCATACGTGACAATGGGACACCCATTATTATGTGTAGTTTTACTGACACTTCAATTTCAGAGTCTCCGTGGTTTCTTCATGGAGATCTTACACGATGTTGTGAGATTTGCACCACGTATTTTATTTGAGCTTCCTAATGTAAACGGTATTCATTTTATTTTCATACAAACATCATATTAACTTATCTATTAAATGTGTAAAGGAGAAGTAATCGACTTGAGTAATCACCTTGAGAATTCACCTTACTCTATGGGCTGTTTATCACACTGTCTTATTTGTCGATCTTCTTGCATTTTCTGTGTAGACCTTCACATCAGCTGTGCGCAGAGTCAGTGTTATTTCTCTGGCCCCGTCTCTGTTTATTTCATTCAGTTTTTCTATTGAATTAATTCATATTTCAGCACAATTGGAAATGAAATTTGAAATGGGTAAATCTCCTTCCTGCCCCTCTTGGGGAGGTTTCTGCTTAGTCACGATTCAGTGAGATCGTCGCTGTTGGTTTCTGCAGGTTCGACTCCCAAGGTGAGGACGTCTGTGTTTATTGGGGTTCACTAACAGTTACTGCATGATATGGGGGGTGGAGTTTCCCTAATGATTTTCTGCTTCTACTGATATAGTCACTACACTATTGTTCTAGCGTATTTTTAGGTAAAATCACATTTTAGACTGTCAACATTGATTGTCTCCTCCTATTCAGGCACCTGTGTTTACATTCTCTGAAAATCAACTCTTAAACATCAAGAAGGAAATCCCAGCTCCCTGGTGTCTCCTGAGCCCTGGAGTCCTGATCTGCTCACTGTGGTCCCAGCGCCCCCCTGCTGGTCCTGGGTGTCCCCAGCCCCACCCCTGTCCCTGCAGGTTTGTGTCTGGGCTCCCCCCTGCTCCCCGCACTGTGTTTCTTGCACAGTAATACATGGCCGTGTCCTCGGGGCTCAGGCTGGTCATTTGCAGATGCGGCGAGTTCTGGGCGTTTTCTCTGGAGATCGTGAATCGGCCCTTCACCCAGTCTGCATAGTTTGTGTCGCCATCACTAGGATAAATCCTTGCAACCCACTGCAGCCCCTTCCCTGGGGCCTGGCGGACCCAGTACATCCAATTGTAGCTGAAGGTGAATCCTGAAGCTGCACAGGAGAGTCTGAGAGACCCCCCAGGCTGCACCAAGTCTCCCCCAGACTCCACCAGCTGCGCCGCACCCTGGACACCTGCAGACACAGACACAGCCCGTCAGGACACGGCTCTCGGCCACCGCTTCTCCCTCCTGACCCCTCCCCCTCAGGGTCTCCCGCTCCCCAGGAATCACCTCCCAGAAGAGCCCCGAGGAGCAGCCAGCTCAGCCCACGCTCCATGGGGAGTGTCCGCGTCAGTCCTGACCAATGGCCCCTGGTCCCGGCTGGCTCCTGTGCAGAGCTGCAGGGTGGGCCGGGCTGGTTTTCTGCAGCAGGGGACGGCCCTATTTGCATGTGTCCCACTGTATAGCAGGCTCTGGCTGGGTCTGGGGACAGAGGAGCCTGGAAGGTCCTGGGATTTTTGGGATTACCACAGTATCAGCATCGTGTCCCTTATCAGGTCACAAAGCTGGGGGGACACTGAGCCCCTGTGGTTTGTGGGGACGCAGGCCTAGATCCTTATGCTCACAAGTGAACTGTGGGGTCTTCTTGCCTGAGATCTTTACGTTGTGGATCAGCCCTTTGTCAGGTTGTTATGTTCAGTTACTTTCTCCCATTCTCTGGGTGTCTTTCTGTTATGTTGATATTTTCTGCCTATGTACAGAAGCTTTTGAGCTTGATGTAACCCCATTTCTTTCTATTTATTTTTACTCCTCTGCCAGAGGAGGGCCGTCCCCAATGCATCACGAGGCCAGTGCCGGGTGTGTGAATCTTTACTCTGTCCGTGAACCTTGTAGCCCCATTTACACTTGTAGATGTTGAACGAGACACCTGCCCAAGGACAGGAGCAGTGCATAAAATCGAGGTGTTTTATGCAACAGCATATTATCTACCTAAAGAAGTATGAATGCTGTAGTTTGCAACCCCTGGTTAGAACTGTGGGGGGTGATATGAGAAATATGACAGAGGAAGAAAGACAAATGCTGATGGTCTTACTTACAGGTGGTCTATAGGAAAACATAACAAAGCATCACTCAGTACCAAGTCCCATAAACACTTGACATCTGACTGCATAACTGAGGCCAAGAAAGGGGGAGGGTGGTGGGGAAATGGCAATGAGGAGGGAGGGGCCCAGCAAACACGGTGGGGGTGCTGGGTACTGGTG
>PVIJ01020619.1:0-20521 GCA_004024925.1 Scalopus aquaticus | reverse complement strand
TGATTATAAGTGATGTTGAGCATTTTTTCATGTATCTGTTGGCCATTTGCTTTTCTTCTTTGGAGAAGTGCCTTTTGAGCTCTTCTGCCCATTTTTTGATTGGGTTATTGCCTTTTTTTTTGTTGAGTTGTGTGAGTTCCTTGTAAATTTTTGTTATCAGTCCTTTATCAGATGTATTGTGTGCAAAGATCTTTTCCCATCTTTGCTATTCTTAAATGAAATTCATAGATAATGTAACCTACATAAGCACGTAATTAAAAGAAATCAATATAATGCATAATTGCAGTGTAAAGGAGAAATAATAGTAAAATAGTGTTTCTACATGTAAATGTTTGTGCATGATTACAATAGAAGACAATACAGTAGTCAAATGCTTATGTCTACTTATAATGAATGTTTGCATTTAACAAAAGATTGGTAATTTCATGCCAGAAGTACTTGAAAACAAAAATGTATCAAATATGGTGGATGCTAAAATAAAAACCATTATTAGGATAAATTATAACCAAGCAGGCTTATTTGTATATGGTAAGTCTCCTAGAAGAGTGACTGGAGCTACATCCAGAAATTGTGTGGTGTGTATGAGTGTTGTGTGGAATTGCCCTCTCCATTGCTGTAATCTTGCATCCTTGGAATCTATCTGGTAAATAACTGTAATGTCCTCTGTCATTGTGATCAAAAATGCCTCTTTAGGGGCACCTACCAATAGGGGGCAATATTGGCACTTTGGCAAGTATGCATTAGAAAGTCATTAGGCATTTGTTGAGTGTATAGTTGGGTGGAAAACTCATAGATTTAGTACTTGACATTTTGGAACTGTGGTCTTTGCTAATTATGTATTGTGTAATTACAGACTAACGCAGGTATCCGTCATTGTATACATTTTAAGGGAATGAGAATAAAGGAATATGGTCCGTGAAAAATTGGAATCTAGAAAGACTTCCTAAAGTAAAAGTTTGACTTTAATTAAAGTTAATGTAGGAGTCAGCTGATAATTTATAGCAAAATAAACATGATTATAAAATATTTTATTAGAAATTGTTTTGGCCAGTGCTTGACCTGATATGGTAGCATGCCAAACTTTTTGCTTCATAAAGTAAATAGACCACCTTCAGTAAGTATAAATAATAAAAGTAAATCTTGTTTGCTGCAGAAAAAAATTAAGAAATGTAGCAAATTATAAACTTGGAAATAAAAACCCATGAAGACAAGTAATAAGAAAAATTTATTGATGTTTACTTCCAGGATTTGCTTTATGAATATTTTTTCTAAATAATGAGATCTGTATGTAATTAACTTTCTTACTGTATTTATTTTATGTTATTTTTAAAATATGCATTCAGTTTTGTGAACTAAACAATACGTTTAAAAATGACAAAAATTCTTAGGACTGGGGCCTCCCTCGTGGCACAACAAGTTAAGTCTCAGCTCTAGGAAACTATCCACAGCTACTGTAGCATGAGTATGATGCCCGGCCAGGGAGCTTTCCACATGGCACAGCAGACCTCTCCTGACTTGCCCGCTGCTCACCTCAGCAGCGTATTTCATTCAGTCTGCCTGTTCTGCTCCCCACTCTGTTTCTAGTGAATCCTCTCACCCTTCCCCACACTTCTGGCCTGCACCCCAGCTCTTGTATGCATAAATAAATAAATCTTTAAAAAAAATTCTTGGGACTTAGGTATGTGGTATTATCCCCTGCTTTTCACCTAACATTATCTTTTCCAGTGTTATTTTAAAAGGTAATTTTCAATGACTGCATTATTAATTCCTTGCTTTAATTGAACATGACCCTGTTGAGAAAGAAGGGGAGAAATGGAGGTATCAAACTTTACTATAAAACAACAGTACTAAAAACAATGTTATTGGTATAGAATTAAATGGATTAATGGAATAGAATTGAAAGCTCAGAAATAAATCCATATACATACCCAGCTCCTAAGTTATGATAAAGCAGCTATGACCATAAGATAGGGAAAGGACAATCTCTTTAATAAATAATGCTGGGAAAATTGGAAAGCCACACGTAAAAAAATGAAGTTGGATTATTCACTAACCCTGTACACAAAAATAAATTCCAAATAGATTAAAGATTGAGACATAAGACCTAGAACAACAAAATACATGGAAGAAAACATTGGTGATGTGTTCCGTGATATCAGTGATAAAGATATTGGTGACTCAACCTGTATGGCAAGGGAATTAAAAATAAACAATTGGGGCCTCCCTGGTGGCACAACGGGTTAAGCGCAGCATTGTGGAGCTGTGGAGCTGTTGTCAGCTGTGGCGTGAGTTTGATGCCCTGCCAGGGGGATTCCCACATGGTGCGGCAGACCTCTCCTGCCTCGTCCGCTGCTCCCCTCAGCAGTGTGTTTCAGTCAATCTGCCTGTTCTGCTCCCCACTCTCTCTCTGGTGAACCGTCCCTCCTCCCCACGCCTCTGGCCTGCACCCCAGCTTGTATGCAAAAATAAAATAAATCTTTAAAAAAAAAAAGATAAGCCTCAGAGATACAACAGTAAACCTAAATATTCCCTCTTAAGCATCAAATAAGAAAAGAAGGGTAAAACTATTTAAAAAAAAAGAAATAAACAATTGGTATTACCCCCAGTTAAGAAGCTTTCTCTACAATAAAAGAATATACTAAATATTAAAAAGTCATCCTATTGAATGGGAGAAAATATTTACACAATATGTAAATGATAAGGGATTAATATTTAAGATATTTAAAAACTCACATAATGCAACAATAAAACAACTAAATTAATAAGTGGGCAGAGATATGACCAGACAGTTCATCAAAGAGGATATCCAGAGGCCAAAAGAAATAAAAAAATGTTTATTGTCACTTCTAATAAGACAGATGCAGGTAAAAATAAGATAATATACCATTATATGGCTGTGGGAATAGTGCATTAAAAAGACCTCCAGCAAGTGTTGGAGATGATTTGGAGAAAATGGAACCCTGTCACACCGTTGGTGGGAATATAAACTGAGGCACCCATTATGGAAAGCAATCTGGGTTTAGCTTACAAAACTAAAAATGGAAGTGTTGCGTGAATCCCACTCTTGGGCATTTACCCAAAGCGTTTGAAACCACCAACACAAAATTCCTATGTTCCACAGTTCATAGAAGCTTTATTTATAGTAGCTAGGACATAGAAGCAGCCTAAATGTCCGTCAGTGGATGATTGGGTCAGAAAGATGTGGTATATCCACAGCATGGAATATTAATATAGTTGTAAGGAAGAATGAAATGTAGCCATTTTCAACAAGTTGGAGGGAATTTGATAGAATTATGTGTAGCAAAATAAGTCAATGTTTAAATCAAATACTGGACAGTCACATAGCAGACAATTTGGTAACATATAATGCTTTTTTAAAAAAAACCAGTGAACTTCAATAAACAGCCTGAGCACTCTGAGATTAGGGTGGGAGAGACAAGGGAATATAAGGGATGTTGTTGGGAGAAAAATCATTTTAAAACTATGAATAAACTAAATAAGCACTTGAATTGTAAAAAGCCAAGAAGAAAAGGTAAAAAAGTTTACCAAGAAGTAAATTTGCCAGCCTGACTCATCTGGGAGAAAAAAAAGAATTTTTGCTGAGCCCTTTCATTTTAGCAATAGATAATAATTACTTCATGGAAATGTGAATTAATTGAAGAAGGAAAATCACATTATCACTTTTTATAAAGTTTCCTTAAAAAATTACATTGTTAGGGCCTCCCTAGTGGCGCAGCGGTTAAGTGCTACGCTATGCGGCAGCAGTGACGTGACTTCAATGCCCAGTCGGGGAGATTCCCACATGGCACGGCAGACCTCTCCTGCCTCGCCCGCTGCTCCCCTCAGCAGTGTGTTTCCGTCAGTCTGCCTGTTCTGCTCCCGACTCTGTCTCTGGTGAACTCTCTCGCCTCCCCATGCCTCTGGCCTATACCCCAGCTTGTATGCATAAATAAATAAATCTTAAAAAAAATATTACCTTGTTGGATATTTGAGTTATTCTTATGTTTTTGACACACATTTTTTGTTTGAAATAGCTATAATAAATTTCTGCTACAGTAGGTGCCTTCAGCTAAATTCCTGAATGTGTAATTCTGGATCAAAAACTACACTCCTTTTTTAGTTCTCTTGAAATATATTGTTGAATTATGTTCTCAAAAGGTTGAACCAGTTTAGATTACCACAACAGGCAGAGTGGTATGTCTGCCAAAGGGAACTTCTTGATAGTTTAATAGCCAATTTTATAGGTTGAAGATAACATCTCATTTTAGTATATACCTGATCAGTAGTGAAGTTCAGCATTTTTTAGATACAAATTAGACATTTGTAATTTTTCTGTATATCCGTCTTTCATCCAATTTTTTATTCATTTTTATTATCTATTTTTTAGTAATGATAATAGCTTGTATCATATTGTTAGAATATTTTCCCTCACATTTAAAACTTTACTTCTTTGTGGTATTTTTGACATATTGGAAGGTTAAAGTTTTTTAAACATACAGATCCGGTGTCATTTTTCAAATATACATTGTATTTTTCCTTCTTTATTTTTTAGGTTCAGTTCACGTTTTACTTTTCGTGAGGAATCTTTTCTTGAATTCTCCAGTTTATAGTAATGAGTATTAGGTATTAAACTTTTCTATACTATTGATTGAGTATATGATTTAACTTAACTATATGTTGTTATACCTGACTCTACATATAGAACAATGAATTTTGTTAATTGTAAAATGACATTATGTCATGAAGCCTTTTTTATACACAGTACCAAGAATTTCCTTTATAATTCATTACTGGATCCTAATAGCAAGCAAATGAAGTATATAGGACAGGGATTTTCATTCTGGTTTTTATTAATAGTTATTGGATAGTTGATAGTTATTTTCATTATGAATGTGGAAAAAAGAATAAGAAAGTAGCATAATTCTTTTTTTAAAATCTAAATAAAAGAGCCAACTTGTGTAGTAGAAGTGTGTTATAATACTATGGCATGGCATTCATGAATATGAAATAAACTATTAATATTCATGCCTTGTTCTGAGAATTTATTTTTGTTTCTTTTGCAGTGCCATACAAATTACATTCCTGTCTGTGGATCAAATGGGGACACTTATCAAAATGAATGCTTTCTCAGAAGGGCTGCTTGTAAGCACCAGAAAGAGATAACAGTAGTAGCAAGAGGACCATGCTACTCTGGTAATGCATGATATTCTTCTGAATAAATGTTAGAAATGTACCTGTCATGTAGTCTAAAGGAAGGCTCCAGTGAGAGGTGTATCCCCCAAACTGCTGCATAGGTGGTGATTGTACAGGGAGTGGGGAGCATTTTTTGCCCTCATATTATGTTGTTGCTTTTTAACCCCTTGTATGGCTATGGTTCTCTTTAATGTTTAATGCTTATTTTGGTGGAGACTGCATGTCTTTTGCCTTAATATTTGGTCGATTAGAATAAGATTTGAGCTGGGAAATGGTAAACAAAATGGTCCATTTTGTTGGCCTTTTTGTGGGTGGAATGGCAGGGGGAAAGGGTAGGGAATGTGCATAAAAACCTACTAGTGGCATTCTAGTATGTGTCTCTTTTGAAACTCATCTGTTTTTTTTCTTTTTTGTGAGCCCTGCCACCCACCTTCCCCAGTTGTTTATATTTACTTCTCTTTTTCTTTCTGAATTGGTAGTGGTTGTGTTACTTAAAAATGTAGTTGGGGCCAGGATTGCTGGGGTATTGTAATTAGAATAATTGTATGAAGATTGCTGGTAAAAGTGGAGACTCTTACATGCACTGCTCTACTTCCTTTCTCTATTACAGTGCTTAAAAGTTCTTGCTTTTACTGAAAGTGAAGATGTTAGGACCAACTACAAAGTTAGAGGGCACAGTTCCAAAAATTGCTCTCACTCTGATACCAACTCTAAGTTTGAGAGATTTCCCAAACTACTGTAAGCTTAAATAATTCACTAAGATGACTCACAAAACTCCCTGAAAGCTAATATACTCATGGTTAGGATTTATTGCAAGGGAAGGGCAAAGATTAAAATCAGCCACAGGAAGAGATGCATTCGAAAAAGCCTGGGAGGAGACTAAACATGGAGCATATCCTTGTTCTCGCTCTGTGGAGTCGTGGACAGTGCGAACTCCTCCTGGCCAGTGTGTGACAGCACACATGGAGCACTGCCAACCAGGGAGCTTGCTTTAGTCTGAGTCTTTCTTGGGCCCCCACTACGTAAATACAATAGATTGATTCATTGTCCACTTGTTTGGTCTCAAATTCCACATGCTCTAACACTGCTATTCAAAGCCCCCACTCTAAATGACATGGGCTTCCTGGTGTGACTGCCCTCTATTCACGAGACTGTTGAGTGTGGCTGGCCTCACCCTAAGATCTGAAGTGGTTGGCACCCTTTCTAAATAGAGCACTTCTGGGAGGTATGACAGTTCCAGAAACTGAACGCAAAGGCCAGACCTGACCTCTTTTTGGGCAAGACCAAATTGTTTTCCACATAATAAATAATTTGGTTGGTGAAATTATTATATCGTAGGCAAATACACTGTCATTTGATGTGGTTTCTATATGCATCTCTAAGTACACAGACTTGACTCAGAAACTGAAAAGGAATATGAAGTTCTTTACAATCCCACATTAATTATGCATCATTTATGAGTAGTATGTGTTTAAGACATCAGCCATTTTGAAGAGGCAGTGAATGTGAAACATTAGGAGGCAGAGTGGTAGATTAGAAAGGGCACTGCACTAGGATTAAAACACCTGGCTTTATAAAGTATTTATTTCCTATACGACCTTGGAAAAGTCACTTAGCCTCTCTTGAGCTTCAATTTCCTAAATTGTTAAATGTAAATTATCTCCAGGGGTTGTTAAATGAGGATTGAGTGAACTAAGCTATATTGATCTTTTTCTTTTTTTGCATGTCATTTAGTTCCATTTCCTTTTCTAGAAATACCATTCCCTTTTTCTTACCTGAAAACTCCTTTCTTAATGCTTTAAGATTGAGTTTAAGCCTTTTCGCCTTTGTGAAATCTTTCTTCTTCTGTGGCACCTCCTGGCAGAGATTGTTGACACTTTGTGCAATCTCTATGTATAAATCATGCTGTATTTTATTTATCTGACACATCTGTCTCTTGCCAGATCAGTCATTTCTCAACCAGAAGGCACTATGCCCTCTGTCTGGGAGGTATGTCATAATCCCAGGTGGGGCTGTTGTTGTGTGGATGGGGGAAGGTGTGTGCACAGTGAAACCATAATCTAAAGAAGAGCTCAGCCTCACTATCAGAGTAGTCATAAAATTTATTTCAGAATTTTAATTAGATTAAAGGAAGGCATGAGACTCCACAGCTACTACAATTTTATGCATTGTGGCTGTGTCTAATTTATCATTTTATTCCTAGCATTTACTCCACTGCTTAGCACATTATAGACACCTAGCAATATATATGAATAGAAGCAAAAGGGAGTGTCTTTGTAAGAAAAACTGTCTCGTTATAATCATTTTGTGTTCTGTATTCTTTTTCTTTTTCTGAGCTTTTCTTCTTTACTACTCAGGAGAAGATGTAACATTTTGTCACCCATTAATCAAAATTAAATGTAATTTAAAACATCCTATGAAGATTTTGCGATGGGGTCTACATAAAATTTATATTTTTTCCAGTTATTCCCTCTATTTCCTGCCATATCTGGGACTTTAGTATTGGTCTGAAGGAACTTGAAGGGAAGGGAGCAGTATTGTTCTGGTGTCTTCCCTCTAGAGAACTGTTGGATGAACTGGGTTGGCTTCCCTGGGGTTCCTCTTCCCTGAGAGAAAGTGTCAGGTTTTCACTTGCCTCTCTGTGTTTTTACTGCTCCATACTGATGATAGATAGCATCAATATGCTCAGTGCTGTGTGTTGGTTCTTTGAGCATTATAAAATGATTATCTTGCATTAGTTACCATTTTTTCCTGACTTCTTGCCAGTAACTTTGAGGGAGACTCTTTAATTTCACAAGTAGCAAGTCTCCAACCTATTCTGGCTAGGTTTCCTAGATGAAGTTAATTTCATCAGTAATATGGAAACTCACCTTGAGTTTTTTTTCCCCCTGGAAACCTTGCTGTTTTCTTATCTTTTGGCTTTTGGCCTCTATTCACAGATTTCATTAAGAAGATTTTTGGAGCAAGACCTAAAATACTTTTCCTCCCTTTCAAATAAAGAGCTTTTTCATTATTCCTCTCAAACCTCAACAAAATTAAAAACTTCTTTTAAATGAGTTAATTAAAATGTCTTCAATTTACCCATTTACTTTATAACATTTATTAGTCTTTACTGTCTTCAAAGCTCCTAGATATTCTGAATGGGTTACAAAGATGTGTGTTTATAGATGCTGCTATGTGCAAGGAATTCATATTTGAAGAATGGCACAAAATAGGTCTTTAAGAATGAACTGTTAGGAAAATAACTCTTAGACTCAGAAAAATATGGTGGTTGTCAGAGCGGAAGGAGTTAGTGGGGAGGAAGGAATGGGTAGAGGGGGTCAATTTGATAATGTGATGGCACTAGGACTGCTGTGGTGGGCATGGTGTGGGATAGTCACCGTAGTGTGAAGCTGTGCTCCTGAAACATACGTGATCATGTAAACCAATGCAAAATCAATACAATTTTATAAAAAAAGAGAATAAACCATTAGACATAAAAAATGAGAACAAGCCTACATGAGAATGGTATTACTGTTTTTGTCAAGAAATTTTGCTGTTTGATGTGAGATTTCTAGCAAAAATGTTGATGTTCATCCTTTGTTTTTCTCTTTAGATAATGGCTCTGGGTCTGGAGAAGGAGGTGAGTTTCTAAAGCCTCTTAGCGGATGTTTGTTCTCTTTCATTTTTTAAAAACAGCTTTATTGAGATAAAGTTTTAATATCATGCACTTACCTGTTTAAAATGTGCAGTTCACTGGCTTTTAGTATGTTCACAGAGTTGTGCATTTATCATCACAGTAAATTTTAGAACATTTTTTGTACCCCAGAAAGAAAGTCTGTACCCCCTAGCCGTTACCCCAACCCTACTACCTTAGTCCTAGGCATTTTTGTTTCATATAGTTAATTTTTATTAAAGGTTTAAGAAATAGAGATTGTGCCAAAGTACCTTTCCTTTAGAATTATTCCCACAAGTGATTTTAACTTGGCCCAGAGTTTTTGTCACTCTCTCCCACCCTTACTTAAAAATTTTGGCTCATAAGGAATTTTCAGTGTACAGGATTAAAATATTCTAGAGTGAGTTGTGCATAGCAAAGAGAAAACTTGAGAATAACTTGTAGTAGTAACCAAAGTTTAATATAAACTGTTAAATTCTTCCCATTTATGTTTTTGATTGTATTTTACAAATATGAAATCGGTTATTTCTGTTGTTTAAAAAGCCTAATATTTGGTAATAGCATATGATAGAGTTTATTCTTAACAGATTTGAGAACGACTAGTTTCTCTCAGAGTCTAATTAGGCTATGATTAGTTGAGTATCTGCTGTTTGCAAAATAATGTTTGGGGTGCTTTGGGTGATACACTAAAAGAAAACTTACTCCAGTAAACGTCACACTTAACACTTTCTCTGTGTGTTTCAATTGAAAATTATAGCTATGATCCTTTCAACACTATCTAAAACCTTACTCCAGACTTCCACATTCATAGAGTCCTGAAATTTCAATTACTTAGAGAATAGAATTTTCATGAGGAAGCATTTTAGGAGTGACAGTTTCAGCTTAAAAAAAAAAGATTAAAACTGTGTAACAGTAGAATTTGATTTGGACATATACAAGCAGAAGCATCACAACCATATGTGAAGGATCACCTTATAAATTCTAGATCTTAGAGCTTGAAAGGATTTTAAGAAGTCATGTGGTCTTGCCCCTGTGGTCAGATATTCAGTTAGGAAACCGTCATTGTTCTGTATTAAAGAAGGTGGAAATTGATCTTGAAGTTTTGTTTATGTAGTATTGATGTCCTGCCCTGTGGATATAGCATGATAAATTTGTTTTTTTAAGGGAATGTGAATTAGAAAGGTTTAGTGGTTTGCTCAGATCAATGTACAACCTTTAATGAGCTCATGGTGATTTCTAGATCTCATGTTTTTGAAACCTCAAATGTAGAATTATGATCACTGGGATATGTTTGCGAGCATTCATGAGAATTTGAGGGACAGTTTCTTCAAGTGTTGGCACACATTAAAAATTGGAAGTTTGGGAGTGTTGTCAAAGAAGGACAGTAGGTCTTGTACTTTCCTTTTAATACCTTCTTTACTGATTGACACCCCCTGAATAATGTGCTCTTTCCCAGACAGAGTGGGGAATCCCTTGGGAAAACTGTCACCTTTAAATTGGTCTCAAAACTGATCTCCCTGTCTAGTTTGAGAATATCATGGTAGGATTCACGAGACCCTTCAGTGTGCCCTGAATTGGGGGCAGTGGTATTCACTGGGTGTATGTGTGTGTGTGTGTGTGTGTGTGTGTGTGTGTGTGTGTGTGTGTGTGTGAGAGAGAGAGAGAGAGTTAGTGATCATAGGAGGCCCATTCACTTCTGCAACTGGGTACTTTTGGCTATTCTAAGTGGCAAAGTAGAAAAAGGATCAAGTCCTTTTTAAAATTTGAAGATAAATAGTTTAACTCTGGAGTTAGATGTTGTGTAGTTAGAAAGGCAGTGAGAAACTGATGTGATGATGTGTTCAGTCATTTTTCTGCCTAACCAGCTATGCACAGGCTGGCTGTTCAATAGGGTAGTCAGTGGGCTAAATGCACTGCTCATTTTTTCCCTCTTATTTAATGTATATAGTAATTATTTTATTTATTTTAAAAGATTTATTTATTTATGCATACAAGAGCTGGGGTGTAGGCCAGAAGTGTGGGAATGGTGAGAGGATTCACCAGAGACAGAGTGGGGAGCAGAATAGGCAGGTCCACTGAAATACACTGCTGAGGGGAGCAGCAGGTGACACAGGAGAGGTCTGCTGCACTGTGCGGGAAGCTCCCTGGCTGGAGATTTAACTCATGCTGCAATGGCTGCAAATAGCTTCATAGTGCTGAGACTTAATCCCTTGAGCCACCAGGGAGGCCTGGTAATTATTTTAAAAGCTATTAGTTATCAAAATCTAGTCTGTGTAATTTTTGAACATAG
Organism: Scalopus aquaticus; assembly: GCA_004024925.1. Taxonomy (NCBI): domain Eukaryota; kingdom Metazoa; phylum Chordata; class Mammalia; order Eulipotyphla; family Talpidae; genus Scalopus; species Scalopus aquaticus. The sequence goes on along the minus strand of PVIJ01020619.1, from coordinate 9,383 downwards.
GTTAAGGGATTATCTTGCTAGCACCAATATTTGTTTTCCTTTACAGATTATGTTGTCCTTAATACTGACAACATTTTGATATCCAAGCAAAAACTAAACCGGAAGAAACCCTATGTATCTGGAGAAATGAGGCTATCAGGAGGGGTGGGTGGAGGTGGGGAACTAAGGGGGGAAGAGTCCAATGAACTATGGGTGCTTAGGTGGTGCTTGTGGTGTTAACATACATTTGAAGAGATATGGTACCCTTTAAGTTATATGCAGTACTATACAACCAATAAAAAATGGAATTTAAAAAATTAAATTCCAAGCATTGGTAGATTTTGGAAGTGATTGTTTTCAAGAGCTTTGGGTGCATTTCCCCAGAAATAGGATAATGGCTGCTAGAAACATGAAGTGTATCTAGAAAAGAGCGCTACTTTTTCTTGAAAATTTGATTTTTTTCTTTTTAAACAGAGGAAGAAGGTTCAGGCACAGAAGTTCACAGAAAACATTCCAAGTGTGGACCTTGCAAATATAAAGCTGAGTGTGATGAAGATGCAGAAAATGTTGGGTGAGTTGATTGAGGAAAAGGAATAAACTTAACTGGAAGTTAATCAACATTGGAATCACCTAGAAAGGTGTCATTTAATCTAGTTTTGTATAATTTGTGTGATTTTCTATATTTTTAAAATACTTTTTAAAAAGTCTATTGACTTTTCTCTTAAGTTTATATACTATTACAGCTTTTAAGTCAGTTTTCAGTTTAAGTCTTATATTTTAGGCGCCTTTTGTAGTTTTTATCTCTGCCTTTTTCCATTGATTTTCTTTTGTTTGTTTTACTGCAATACCAAATTTATTCATGAGAAATACTCTTGTTCTATATCTTCTGCTGTGTTTAAGTTTCATTTTCTTGCATTTTTATACAGAAGTTTCATATATTTCAGTGTATTAAGGGAAATCCAATCTTCCAATATTTTAGATATAAGTAAATACTATATAATAAATAAAATTATTTCTAGAAATCCCAGTTGCACAGGTTTGATATATGTTTCATTTTCTCACTAACATTCACTGAGGTGGGCTTTGTAAGTGGACACCATTTGCTGCCCAATTTTCTGTTCTCTCCCTGTAAGAATTGGTTGTGTTTGGTAGTACAGTGGGAACATAGACATCATCTACACACAGTCATGTTTGCTTGTTTCTTTCATCTTGTTTACTTATTCCCAGTCTCAACTTTCTTTCATTTCCCTGTGGTGCCTGCTTTTTGCATAGTTGATTCTAAAAGCTTTAATGCTGACTTCAGGACCTTGTAGTTCAAATGGATCTTCATTTCCTCAATTTTCCCTTAGTGCATATTTTAAAACACTTACTTTATAGAGATTTGTGCCTTCTTCCTTACTCATACATATTTTCCAGTTTGATGTTTTATTCAGCCTCTTAATACATATTTGAGTCTTTCACTGAACAGTAATGTGGTTTAATTGATATTAATACCCAAAGTGAGTTTTACAAATCAAGATCATTACATTTTCCATATTATGGTTCCAAACAAGCCATTTGGAAGTAAAATTAAATGTGTGATAATTCACAAAGTAGGTGAAAATTGGCAAAAAATAAGTATGTTTCATAAAAGTGAATTGAACAAAACTTTATTCTGTGTCTTTCCATTGGTCACTTGGATTGACACGTGCCAGTCCATTCAGATGACTTGGTTTGGGAGAAAATTTATCAAAGCGGCTTTTGTCCTACAGAAGAGAGAAAGGGTGGGCCTCCCTGGTGGTGCAACGGGTTGACCACAGCACTGTGGAGCTGTTGGCAGCTGTGGCTTGAGTTCGATGCCCGGCCAGATTCCCACATGGCGCAGCAGACCTCTCCTGCCTCTCCCGCTGACCCCTCAGCAGTGTATTTCGGCTGATCTGCCTGTTCTGCTCCCCACTCTGTCTCTGGTGTACCCTTTCACTGCCCTGCACCTCTGGCTTGCACCCCAGCTTGTATGCAAAAAATAAAATAAATCTTTAAAAAAAAGAGAAAGGATAACCAGTTTGTGTTTAGAGAAAATATGCAGTGATGTTATGGTGTCTCTCTTCTCATAGTACTGATGTGTCCTGATGAAACACCATCATGTCTCTGTGTGTGTCTGCTTTTGCTTTTAGTGTTTTTTCTCGGGACTGTTCTATAATACTGTTTAGAGTCAGAATACTGTTAGCGATTGGCTGATTTGTTTTTATTCCTTTGACAGTATTTCTGTTCAGCTCTGTTTTATACATTTTGTTATTTTTTTAATCCCTAAATTGGAAAATAAATCCTCTGCTTAGAAGCAGAATAGATTCCATCTGGTCTCACAGGCAGCCCCAGCTATGGCATCTATATGGTAAAATATGTTCTTTGAATACCTCCTCATAAGATAACATTGTAGCATCTCTGCACAATCAGAGCAACTCTGTTCTGTGCATTAAATCCATTTTGTGTGTGTTTTGAGAGCTTGCTACCACTGTTTTTGCAGATGTAGACTCTAATAAGAAAGAGGGCACAGTCAGGGAAGAGTAACTGATGGTAAGAAACATGTAGGCGCAGATTAGGCCAGGAATTTGATACAATAATAGGAAGATATTAAGGGAGCAGTTGGTATCTTTACTTGGAAAATAAGTGATGATGCTAAAATGGTTGATCCTACTATTGAAGGAGACAAAAGGAAATTTTAGGAACATCTGATATTTTAGTCTATAAAACAGTACTGAGTGCGGTTGAGTTTCATGATTTAACGATTTAACACTTTCTAAATGTATTGCTATTACGGTTATCATTTTAAAAAAACTTTTAAATGGGGTGTGGTATGGAAAAAGCTACTTGGAGGATATATAACTCTTCAAGGTAGCTTCTATATGCTTTTCATGGTTTGCCATCAGATAAATAGTAGCCTGTTTGTCCAAGGGTAATTTTGATCAAGCCAACTAGACCTTTAAGGTACAGCAAACTGAGAGATGCCAAAATATGGCATTAGCCATTAGCAATTTAGTCTTGATTTTTATATAAAAAACACTTTCTAAGTTGTTAGGTAATCTTTTACTAAAAAATAAAATTTTAGTTTTTATGTTATGCTAAAAGATAGATCTTAGTTACAAACCAAGAACTCACGTCACTACTTATTTTAAACTCTACCAGAATCAGGACGTTGAGTAAAGTCTTAAAATTTACTTTCTAGTCCAATTCTCTCACTTTACAGATGAAAAATTTGAAGTCTAAATCAGAGGGTTTTAGGAGGCAGATTCTTCTAAGTTCCAGCACAATGTTCTTACCATGTGCCTGCTGGCGTTTGACTTTTTTATTCCTAGAAGGAATTATTATATGTTTTTCCTACTTAAAGAATTGCTTCTTGATGACTTCTTTAAAAACACTGCCCTCTTCATTCTTTTTCTTTTCTTTTCAGTTTAATTTTTAATCAAGTAACATTGGGATGTAACACTACACAGATTTCAGATGTACAGCATAATTTGACATGTGTACAAACTATCTTACAGTCACCATCAAAAGTCTAATTTCCATCCACCACCAAATAGTTGATTCCTTCTCTCTGATTAGCCTTCTCCCTTCCCCTCTGGTAACTGCCATTTTGTTTATATAATCTAAGAGTTTATTTTCATTTTATTTTGTTTGTCCATTTGTTTATCTTCCGTATCTGAATGAAATCATGTATGTTTGTCTTTCACTGTCTGATTTATTTCACTGATACATGCAGCCATCTCAGGAATCTGGATAACAACCAGAGTGGGGGGCTTGAGGTTGGGGTTCCTCATACAGGAGTGCCTTTCCTCCATCTCCTACCCTTCCTTAGCTGTTCTGTAGCTGAGAAGGAAGTTAAACCAAGCCAGTAAGCTATACTCACTATTTTAATTCCACCAGTTACAGCTTGACAAACTTTCTAACCTTGGAACAGCACTGTTTGAAAATCTTATTTGCATAAGTAAGCCCAGCCCCTTTTGCCTTTGTAAGTACGCTCCCTGCAGAGCACCTTATTAGATATTTTCAGACTTTTTTTTTTTTTAAGATTTATTTTTTATGCATACAAGCTGGGGTACAGCCCAGAGGTGTGGGGCGATGAGAGGGTTCACCAGAGACAGAGTGGGGAGCAGAACAGCCAGATTGATGGAAATACACTGCTGAGGGGATCAGCAGGCAAGGCAGGAGAGGTCTGCTGCGCCATGTGGGAATCTCCCTGGCCTGGCATTGAACTCGTGCCGCAGCTGCCTACAGCTCCACAGTGCTGCGCTTAACCGGTTGCACCATCAGGGAGGCCTATTTTCAGACTTCTTGACCACAACTCCGCATAAGAAATAAATTTACAGAATGGACCAACTCAATTATGTATACACATGTAATGATACATATTAAGTAAAACAAAATCCTATGAAATAATACTTGTCTTTATGAAATGCAGTCTATCCTTATTATTTTTTTTAAAGATTTATTTATTTATGCATACAAGAGCTGGGGTGCAGGCCAGAGGTGTGTGTGTGGGGGGGGTGAGAGGATTCACCAGAGACAAAGTGGGGAGCAGAACAGGCGGATTGACTGAAATACACTGCAGAGGGGAGCAGTGTGGGGAGACAGGAGAGATTTGCTATGTCATGTGGGAAGCTACCTGGCTGGGAATCGAACTCGTGCTGCAGTGGCTGCAGATAGCTTCATAGTGCTGAGACTTAACCCTATGTGCCACCAGGGAGGCCCTATCCTTATTCTTTTCTAAAAAAATATTGGTAATGATCCAATGAATTGACTTAATAATCCACTAGTGATTATGACCTACAGTTTGAAAAATATTACTCTGTATTACAGCTATAATAGATATTATATTTCATGCTTTACTTTTAGGTATGAGTGTTCATGTAAAAATATTATATCTTTCCTCATTTTCAAATGTCTTTCTTGTCATTCTAAGTGCTATATAGCCTATGTGGTTTCCAAAGGGCAATTGAAGTCTTTCTTTTGCTTTAAAGCTCTTTCTCGTTTTCTTGCAATAGTTTTAAAAAATTGGCATTTGGGGGGAGGAAATAAGGTACCATGTAAATTAATTTTCTGCTAATAAGAGAAGTACTAATTTTTTATCTAGCCATTTAAATGGAAACTGATTTAAATATAGCATCTTCTTAATCAGGCTATATGGACAATTTAACATATTCTTAGGGTTAAATATTGTGCAATGTGTTGACAGTTTTCAGACATTTTTTCATAAATTTTTTTTTCAGCTGTTGGAGACTTCTGTCTGATAGGTTGAACACAGAAATATTATTCTTTTTTTTTTTAAGATTTATTTATTTATACATACAAGCTGGGGTACAGGCCAGAGGCGTGGGGCGGCGAGAGGGTTCAACAGAGACAGAGTGGGGAGCAGAACAGGCAGATTAGAAATACACTGCTCAGGGGAGCAGCGGGTGAGGCAGGAGAGGTCTGCCACACCATGTGGGATTCTCCCTGGCTGGTCGTCAAACTCGCATCGCGCGCTGCCGACAGCTCCACAGCGCAGCGCCAACCGCTGCACCACCAGGGAGGCCCCTGAACACAGAAATATTATTCTTATTTTACGGGTGAAGCTGGCCTTAGAAGTGACTGAATGGCTTGCTATTAGGTAGCAGAACCAGAACATAGGCCTTTTGACAATGGACTTTCCTATTGTTGCACATAAGTAATTCCGTGATGTTCTCAGAGGCCACTGATGTGTGGCAGTTTTTTCACCCCCAACACTTCAGGCTCCATTCTGCTTTGTGTTTTGGGTTCCTACCTCTGTTTTTGAAAAGTTTTTCTTCTCTAATGTTAGGCTATTAGGCAATGCTTCCAGGTGCTGTCAATGTGCCTTGCCAATGAGCCTGACAGTAGATGACCCCTACTTTTAATTTGTATCTCTGCTTCCCTGGAAACAGTATGCTTATTAGGAACTGTATCTAATGTAGGAATAAATTCTAAATGTAAAGTAAGAATAAATAGGTTCTTCTCAGTGAGGTACATGCACATGATTTATTGCATGTATTTTTCTCTCTCTGCCTGCTCAGTGGCTATTTTAATTTACTTATAATTTAAAGTATTTTGACTTCTTGAAACCTTTTCTTCTTCCTTCCTAAAACACACTCTCACTCCAGTGACATTGTGGGCTTTGAATGAATTTGTGATGGTTATAGTCATTAAAATGCTTACTTTTTGAATTCATAACAAAAGCTGGGTAGTTGAGATCCCAAGAAATTTAACTCCCATATAGGTGAAGTTTCAGTTATAATATTTTTCGAATTATTTGTCATTATCATCATTGGATTATAAATTCAGTTTGGTGGGCCACTACTAGCAGTTTTAAGGAAAATAACATTGAAAATATTAGAGCACACTGCATTTAATAATTTCATTTAATAATCTATTCACAGTGGATAGATTTCCCACTTAGTCTTAAAAGTTGGAGACAATACCCTCTTTTACAGCAGATTGTATTTCTTAAATCATATCTTCTTAGCAGCTACATTCCCTCTTTTTCTAGACAGTATTTCTAATCTGTTTGAGGCTGAAGTTATTGCTGCAAGATAGCCACCTCCTGTTTGTCCGGCCAGGAGAGCCAAATTATCAGAGACTCCTTTTCATTATCTCACCCAAATGCCTGCATATTTGGTTTGATGAGTCTGTAGAATTATCAGGCATAATGTCAATACAATTGAGTTATAAAAATCCTCAAATCCTTCCTTTTGAACTTTGTGATGTCATATATGAAAATCATCCCTGCACTTCTGCCCCTTTGCTGGTGTGTCTGGAGTTGATGTTTCCATTTTTTCCCCTGAGTGAAACAAGATCTCAGAGAATTGTGTTGATGTACGGTAGGACAGTTAACACTGATAAGCAGCTAATTAATGTACCTGCTGGACATCCTTGTCAGCATTGCTACCATGTTCTGTTTTGACACAGATTGCTGATGAGTCTCCTTCAAAATGCTCAATGAAATTTTTTTCCTTGTTGAAACAGAGAGATTATTGCTATATGTCTGTGTCTTCCACTATGTCCTCCTTTGTGGAAGGAAGACTTAAAAATAACCACAAAGTATATTTCCTACCATTATTTACTCTTCTACTCTTATTTACATCCTAACTATAAATCACTGTTTTTGTTGTATAATATCGCCTTATTCTAGATATATAGACTATTAGGTCTTTAAAATTATTTAGATTTAATAAATTTCCATGTGGCTCCTTAGATGATAGTGGGGAAAATAATTGTATGCTCTTTTCCCTCCCTGATAACAGGAAATAAACACTTTTAAACATTATTTTATGCAAAGTATAATCAAGGTGTTAGCAAGGATGGGACCCTTTGTCCAGAAATATCTTCCTATATTTCCATACAGCTGCCTGCAGGTTTCCTTTGAGAGGTTTGTTTTTAAAATGCAAAACTCCACAGGCACATGACCTCATGCAGTTTTCTACTCTTTTACTCTTTGATACACTAGCTCTGTCATTCCCCAACTCGGTGTCTCTCTACTTGTTTATCCTACTCTTCCGTCTGGGCTCAAATGAGGTGTGACTTAGGTCAGAAGTCAGCACTTTTTCCTGGAAGCCCTCTGTCCACCGTGGCTGTGAGGTCGGTGACCTTTTTTGTGTTCCTGCCTGGCCTTGAGAAACACCCCCTTCAGAGTACTTACACTGTGGGGGTCACTTAGCAGATTGCAGGCTCCCTGAGGACAGGACTTTGTCTTGCTGGTTTCCACATTAAATTGCCTTCAGGTTGGATGATTTAGGATTTCTCTATAGGTCTTTGTTGAAATTGAGGCAACTCATATTAGGGCTTTATTACTCTCTTAGAGCTGCCATTGAGTCCTTGTGGGGATTTGATATGTGTGAAAAAAGACTTGTATTGCACTCAACTTGTTGCAGGCTTCGTTAGGTGTTTGTTCAATCTAATAACTGCGCATGAATTAGTTTTAGCCAGTGTTTTTTTAACTGCTAAATACACTCAGCATAGTGAGAAGGAATGATACTTTCTATGTAGAATTAGGAGAAAGGATAGATATTTTTTATTAGTATTAATACCTTTCAGATGTACATAGCATTTGATTTCAAAGGGCTTTTGACAAAAGCTAATTTGATTCTGTCACCAGTGTTATGAGGCATTATTCTTATTTTCAAGACTTAGAGCTGTGATCTGTCTAAATCACAGCATTCATTGAATTTATTTATTTATCTTTTTTGGTATGCATTGATGCTTTTGAAATTCACAAAATGTAAGAAATTCAAAAGATTTTACAGAAAAAGGTCTATTTCCCACTCCTATTCCCCAGCTTTCTTTTCTTACAGGCAAACACTATGCTATTTCTTAAATTTCCTAAACTTATTTCATGCATGTTTAAACACATTTGTACATGTATTTTTTTCTTTGCTTTCTTAAGACTAATGGTAATACAGTATACATACCGTTTGTTCTGTACTCTATTCGAAACTTCTGTAAAATATACACTGCATTACAGTGGAACAAGGACAGTCTATTCAATAAATGGTGCTGGGAAAACTGGACAGCCACATGCAAAAAAATGAAGCTAGACTACTACCTCACACCCTGCACAAAAGTCAACTCAAAATGGGATAAAGGACCTGGATGTAAGACCTGAAACCATAAAATGTATAGAAGAAAATATAGGCAAAACTCTATACGACATACATCTCAGCAAAATCTTGAAAGACTCATCCCTCAAAGTGAAGGAAGTGAAAGACAAGATAAACAGATGGAATTACATCAAAATAAAAAGCTTCTGTACAGCAAAAGAGACATTAACCAAAACTAACAGACACCCTACCAACTGGGAAAAAATTTTTGCACACAATACATCTGATAAAGGACTGATAACAAAAATTTACAAGGAACTCACACAACTCAACAAAAACAAAGCCAACAACCCAGTCAAAAATGGGCAGAAGAGCTCAAAAGGCACTTCTCCAAAGAAGAAAAGCAAATGGCCAACAGATACATGAAAAAATGCTCAACATCACTTAGAATCAAGGAAATGCAAATCAAAACCACTATGAGATACCACCTCACATCTGAGAGGATGGCACACATTAAAAATACAGGCAACAACAAATGCTGGAAAGGATGTGGAGAAAAAGGAACTCTTCTACACTGCTGGGAATGTGAACTGGTCCAACCACTATGGAAAGCCGTATGGCGATTCCTCAGACTGCTAAACATGGAGCTTCCATACGACCCAGCAATCCCACTTTTGGGAATTTACCCAAAGGATACAAAAACACTAATCCGAAAGGATACATGCACCCGTATGTTCACTGCAGCACTGTTCACAATAGCAAAGGTATGGAAGCAACCCAGATGTCCAAAAATAGATGATTGGATCAAGAAGATGTGGTACATATACACAATGGAATACT